>JAOTAV010001690.1:0-33786 GCA_026546445.1 Cyclargus thomasi | reverse complement strand
CGGAGCAAGTTTTTCAATGTTCCTGGGTCTTGGATGTGTATTAAATATGTGTATCATATAATAAAAATCTTAAATGTGTAAAGTATTAAATATATTTCCGTTGTCTTGTACCTGTAACACAAGTCCCTCGGGTACAACGTAGTGTGGAGCGTACATAGATATTATTATATTATTATTGTATTAGAAAATAGTAAGAATACAAATTATACACACGAAACTAAAAAAAAGTAACCAACCAAAGGGAAGAGAGGGTAAGGGACAAAGAAATGAGAACGGTGACAAAAAAGTAAAACTAATTTACAGTCACAGCTTTTGAGTGGAAAGTCATGTTTGGTTTGTGAAAGTATAGTGTTTTAGGATACAAAGGAAATAATTCATTTGAAAAACTTTTCAATAATTATGGTAAACACACATCTGTCAGAACTCAGAATCGAATCGAATAAATCGAAGCCATTTTCTCTTTAAATTTGAGCAGCGAACGATTCGGCGCAGGCAATTGTGCGAGATTCTATGACATGTCATATTATATCGAATTCTAGAATTCGATTCCTTCGCCACGTACGGCTATTTCGGTTCTTCTATAATGTGTGTTCACCATAAGTGTACTCTGTGTCGTTAAGAAAATGCGTCGTTTTCCAACACGATCTTATAATAACCATACACGTGGTCCATCATAGCTAGAGTCAAGTATTTATTCACTGGAATAATGTGCTGATGATTGATGTGTAGCAATAAATCAACGTTATGTAAGCAGAAGGTCGACTGGAACCGGTACACAAAAATACCTTTAAGGTAACGGTACCAAGCGGAGTACTTTCGATGGAACGGGACGTGAGATCAACGCTCGTGACGTCACTCAGATCGCGGTAACCAATGGATTTTTATCTGGTACGTATATATGTATTTATATAGGAAATTTTACTTGTGCCGCTCCATGTACTAACGGGATTTTAATACAGAGCCAGATTGCGGATCGAGCTAAGTTGGTCGCGATATTTTAAACTAGCCGATAGATAAACACTTACATGGAATTGACGTGTTCCGACCAAATACATCGGTGTATCAACTGGGTCTGTTTCAATTTCTTCAACAGTACCAACGAAATACTCTATTTTCTTGGAAGACTACCACACCTACAATCCATGGACTACAACTGCCTATTAATTCAGGCCTGCCCACTGCATAAAAACTCAGTTCTGTGCTAATTGTAAATGAATGAGAACGATCATGATGATAGCTAATTAAATGCTGTCCAGAGAGAGAACCTTTCTGAGAGTTTTATGAGAGTCTTATTAGTTGTTGGTCAAAACCAAGAAAAATTAAAAAAATAAACTATTTTTAGATATTTCAATTTTCAGAAACTCTAAAAATCCACCCCTTCGAAAAGTTTCTGTAACATAAAAGACACTTAACCTATTTGCTTGGAAGTCTAGATGTTGACAATCGATATAGCCTTATACACAGCCCACAGGCCTCATTGGTCGAGTTAATGTGATTTTCAATCTATTTAAAAACGTCACTAATAGGTTTACGTTATTAATGCTTACTATTATTAACTGAAGTATGTTAATTCGACGAGCATTCTAGTAGACACAGTTTATTGTCATTTGGATTTACCGCCTTATTCATAAAAATATTTAAGCAAAATGAAATAACAAATAAATTAGTATTTTTTATTTTTTGAACCTGCCATATTGTTGCCTCATTCTCAATTACTCGGCAAATAGTATCAAACATTCTACACGCTATGGACCAAAGTACACGGCGATGGTTCTAAACATACTGACATAGCACTAATACAAGTATTCTGAAAGCACAAATCTACTAAAAAAATAAATGGCACAAGACTTTTTAATTTCTTTTCATCTTCTTTATCGAACCTTATGGGGCGCTACAATCAACTATTTATCGAGTCCATTATCAGTCACCTAAATACGGAACAGCCATGTTATCACTTGTCGCACTATCATGATAATACAGTTTCTATAACTACACCGGCTATACATAGTATGAGATGGTTCATTTTACCGAAAAGAACAAAATGTTTTTTTTTTAGTTAAACCGCTTTAATATCGCCATCCACCTTTTTTTTAATTTTAGTGGAGTCGAACGGAAAGGATCAACTAGCTTGATTCTTTGTTAATGGTCATCGCTGCAATACACTGAGACGTTTAGTGACAGTTAATAATAATAATAATAAGTAACTTCGCAATATAACTGCAAGTAAGTTGTGTTGTAGAAGTTATTGAACTCTCAATGACATTGTTCGCAAGGAAAGCGATAAATGAGTAACATAATTAGCAGGATATTGTCTCATTAGAAACTGATACTTAAATTTTAAATTACTCCATTTAGTTTTTTATAAATTACAGTAACATGTACTTTCATGCTATAAAATAACACACACACTAACTTATAAAATCCTACAAAATCTTTAATGTAACATAAAATTTTATTTTAGAAATATGACCTAATTCGAGCCTATTTTTAATTGTAAAATAATCTAGTTTTTATCAGGTAAGTTGATACAATAATAAGTATCATATTGTTACAGATGAGGTAAGTATGACGCCTAAATGAGGTCACTGACCAGTTTAGGTAATGTGTATCATATTTTATTTACTTAATCATAGCCTAGAAGTTTCCCGTAGCTATTTTTGCAACAGTAAATGAAATTTCGGAGAGCTACAAAATTTCTGGGATAAAGCAATCCCTATATATATCCTCAGTGGTGTAACTATACCGTTCGAGGCCCGTGGCAAATTCGTATGGTTATGTCAATCCAATACGAAAACACGTCATGGGATTATTGTTAAAAAATAATCGCTTGCCACTTGTCTAGGCAGGCTGATCGGGAGCCCCTTCCGGCTGGGGGCCCGTGGCATTTTGCCGGCTTGCCACCATGTAGTTGCCACTGCCCATCCCATACTTGATGACAGACAGAAACGTATTTTAATATTCATATGGAAGATTAAACATTGGAAATACCAGCGAACTTTTGTTTTTTTGCAAACATTTTGGTTTCAATTGGAGATTTTACTTTATCGCATGAGCGGATAAATTGTTACTTGTAGCACGCCAAAAAGCACGCAACTCAGGTCTTGATAATGATTACGTAACAAAGGTATTATCTAAAGGAGAAAGACTTCGAATTCGCTTCGGCTTTCTAAAAAAAGACGAGCACAGCTGCAATTGGTCACCGTCCGTATCGATGGCGGACGGCGAGAGAATACTCATGCATGCAGAGAAACCGACCATTCGTCTCACCAGAACACCGGAACCGATCGCCTTCAGGTGAAAACGACTTACATGCTCATTTACCTTAACACTATGACATTATTTAACATGCGGCATGATATTGTATTTATTTTACTACAAGATGTCTTAGTTATTTAAAGAAACACGGAGTATTTTACTGGATTTTCAAAGTTTCTGAATCATTGCCCAAATTGATACGCTTTTCGAATTTAGGTAAAAACGGCGTACTTGGTTATCACTAATTTAACTTAACACCATGACATTATTTAACATGCAACATGATATTCTTTTCATGATATCTTCGTTGATGGTTGGCCAAAAAGATACGAAGGATTTCATAGGATTTTTAAAGTTTCTAAATCGTTCCGAATGAATGTGATTTGCGATTGTGATAAAAAAGTCTTTAATGCTTATAAACTCAATCACTTTGAACAAATAACCTACAAGTCATCTTCGTTTCTAATGAAAAAAGGGAGGATTTTTTTTGATTTTAAAAAGTTTCTGAATCCTTAAAAGTCCGTCCCCTTCTACTGCGTGAATCAAAGACTTCACCTCGGTCCCGACCTCATTCAAGAAGTTGAAATAGTATATTGCTTATGTACTAAGCTATTGAGTTTATGGCGCTAACGGGTAACAGTGGCGTAGCCTGGGTATCGGTCGCCCGGGCCGGAGCTGGAGGACAATTTTGCCGCCTCCTTAATTTTCTTTTAAACTTTTCAACTAAATTGTACAATTAAGAGTAATTTTTATTACAACATTAAGAGTAATTTTTATTCATGTGGATATTATTTTCACGATTTTTTTCATATATTTTTTGGATTTTTTTCTTAAAAATGTGTTACATTTCAGATAAGTAACAGTAAGTACAGTGTAAGTTCAGATAAGGAAAAAATCGGGGAATAAAAATCGCAGTGCGCGGAATGCGGGTACGATCTTATTTTAAATAATTTTTCGGGAAGAATTTTCAATTACGCACATATAATTCCTTATTATTTTAATGGCTCCTAAACTTTATAGTTGCATTAGAAATATGGAATGGTCTAATATTTAGAATATATTTTTTTTGTAGCGGCAAAAGCCCGCCACTAACAAACGAACCGAACGCTATGCCGTAATGCTTCAGGCCTTCAACTCATAAGCAACGGGAAGGAGGGAGTAAACTTTCTTGTATGGTAAAGTAACGGCTCAATATATTAATATTACAAATTACAATATACAGTAGACTTCAGCGACGACTGTGATGAGGAAGAACCGGATGAACGCACAGGACTATCGTAATTCCGAGGTATGTTATGTACTAACAAAGCGACACGCTATAGCGTTTTACGCGTTACGCTTTACGTGCGAGTTTTCAAGGTCACGGCTAAGTGACTCTACTATACATTATTATACTGTGGTAACGGGACTGGCATAGTGAATATACCGTAGCAATCTCCATTATAATAACGTTGCGAATCGTTAAAGGTCTTTGGTGAGCGGAGCTATTTCGACACACCAGAACCTTCTTCACTGATACTGTAACTTAGTTCAAAATTTATCTTACTGGTTGTCACGGCAAATGGTATTTTGCCGTATGAAATAACCCTTATCACTCAGAGGTGTGAAAATAGACGGAAGTCGCTTCACAACCCACGAAAATATAATATAAAATTGGTCTAAATCAGTAATACCGTTTCTGCTGTGAAAGCTAACTAGTGATTTGTGACACGATATTTTTTTATTTATTTTAAGGTGCTGATTTTACCCAGATTCTTGACCTTCCGAGGTAGAAATATTTGGTTGTCTCACAATGTATTCGTACGACTCGTACCTCGTATATGAAGAGCAAGTTAATATATTCACAACAGACTAAATTAAAAAATTTAATCTGAACCAAATAGGCTTCGCATTTTCATTATCACTGATAAGAAGTTTGTTAGTATGTACTATTGTGTAAGTAGAGACTGAAACGTCGTCTAAATAATATTATATTGTTATCGTAACACACAGCTTTAGCCTTCTACGGATACACGTGACCTCTAAAATATACGAAATACCAATGCAAAAGACATAATTAATTGAATGATATAAAAAAGATTGCGTAAATCATGTGTAAAACTCGTTCTTAGGTGCTAGATAGCCATATAGGAACCCGTTTTACCGTACACGTTAAATACCTACGTGTTATAAAATGAAATATGACGACAAAACTGAGGTAACAGCGTTAGATCATAGTTATTTGCATTTATTATATCTTAATAAGAATCTTAGGTGACCTAATGTGAGACCAGTAAACATGTCTTATGAACTAGATACAGCTGTAACTAATCCGATGTTATAAGCATAAAATGTTAAATTAGCTGTTGAATTTCGTATGTATCCTTGTTTAATTAATTATTAGTTATTACACGCGAAACGTTGATATTGTTAGTTTTATCTATTTAGTCTTAAGTAAGTCTACTGAATATTATTTATATTGTGAGTAAACTGTGCAACATCCTTTAAGTGGTTTAGTATTCATTAAAATTGCAATCATCATTAGGCTCACTGCAAAGTTTTCACTGCTAGTGGCTATTTTAATGCTGAATGTTTTTATACTATGGATATGGCGAAACAATATGCAATATAGCAGATAATACTTTAACATCTATACATATAATAAAACAGTAAAATTGGTGTGTCTGTACATTTAATATTTTTACAAAATAATTAACGTGGGGGTGCCTAGGAACAGTAATAGAACACATATTGACAAGAAAAAGCTGTCTGTTTGTCTGTTTGTACCCGCTAATCTCATAAACTACTGGACTTTTTGTTGGATTTGAATAAATCTTTTTTCGTTTAACAGCTATTAGTTCTGGGCAACATATGGGATACTTTTTATCCCAGGACAATGCACGGTTATAATATACGTTTCGGCCACCAACTAATTAAATTATAAAATACTAGCTTTTGCTCATGGCTTTGCCTGTGTGGAGTTTTTGAAAAATCCAAAATTGTTAAGATACTATTTTTTAAAAAACGTAATTATTTTCCAAGACCACAAGTAACCTATGTTACTTTCCATACTTTCAACTAACTCTATGCCAAAAATCAAGTCAATTGGTTGCGTCGTTAGAGCATGAAGGAAGGACAAACAAATAAACTAACACACTTTCCCATTAATAATATTACTAAGGATATATAATTCTTGTGTCACAAATCACAATATTAGTTAGCTTTCACAGCTGAAGTAGTTTTACAAATTTTCACCTTTAATACCTATGCTCAGTAGGTTTGAGAATCTGCTGACATCAATTTTACATACCCCTAAGTGACCAAAAAATATTTTATATGGCAAACAATATTTGCCACATATTTTTATGAACAGTCTTAGGCATTATTATAGAAATCAGAAATTTTGATGAGAATATAATCTACAAAGAAGGGTACTAGCTGAAGTGAATATATTTTCTAGCTCTTCCCAGTAACTAACTACTACAAAAATTTTAAAATTATAGGAGGAAGTATAATAGTTTTAGAACAATAAAGAATGTTGGACTACAAAAATTTAGTATTTCATTATTACCACATAATCCTCTCAGCAAGCTGTACTCTAATCATTGGAGCATTGTCAATGTCAAATCCATCAATAATTACCTTTGATCAGTTAATAATTTGATGATCTCAAAGCCAACAAGTAAATTGTCATGAAGCAATCCACGGAAATATGACATCAAGCATGATTGGTCAATTGCAGTTTGATTGTTAAATTATTTTAATATTTCACCCTGAATTTGCTATTTTAATCCAAAATAACTTAACTTTATTGCAGTGTACCAGGCCTTTATAATATCTTACAAATAGTTAATAGTTTGAGCATGTGTCAAAAAATATAAAAGTGGAGTTTATGACATTAGGACACGGATTTCGATATGATGTTTAAAATATTATAAACACATGATACTTAGTAACTTTGTCACACCGATATTGAGAAGCATTTGAAAGGTTAAAAACCTTAAATTAATATTGAATGAAAATAACAAACTCTGGGGATAATATATTTCTGATTTATTAGGGATAGCCTAATGGTTGTACCTATTGGGTTCCTAAAATTTTTGTTATTTAAATAAAAAGTAAAATAAGATTAATTATTAAATTCAGTTCAACTTGTTTGTTACATAACTCATGATAATATAAATAAGTGCTCTGGATTGTTATGAAAATAGTCATATGAATAGAACAAGAATTATGGCTATGTTTATTTTGGTTTCAAAATAAAAAATAACTTACCAGTTCTTGGTGACAGAGGGATTGCTGGTTTCGGAGCCGAATTAGAGCATAGTCTTCCAATCTTTGAGGGTGGCTTCAGGCCAGACGGTTTGGCCAGCGTCGCAGGTCTGGTGGAGGTGGTGCTGACTGACGAAGCATCTTCCGAGGACACAGAAGAACGCACCGGCGGATTTGTATCACCAGGATTTTCAGGTTGCTCACTCATTTTGCACTATTTCACTAACATTCACTAGGTCATATTATTTACGCTTTTCCGATACAAATAAACGTGATCGCGAGAATTACACTGCAAGAATATATAAAAGAATGACAACATTCAACAGCTAACACTGTTAAACTAAAAATACCCCGAGTTCCCGCGTAATTAGAGGACGCGAGATCTGGATCACGGCCATATCGTAAACGCAAATATAAATACGTAGAGGATTTACAAATCAAGTATTTGTCTTAAGTATTAAAAATTATCCGTCACAAACGTGTTAATAAAGAAACGCAGGTAGCAAAACCTTGGGGTACGAAAAATACTTCTTAAACACGAGTAGCTCGCGTAAACTTATGATTACATTTACGCGGCACCGAGAAAAATATAATAGCATACCTTTCGGAGGAAATGGAGCACAAAAAGAGCTTGCCCGTGACTTAGAAAAAATAGTAAAATTTTACCGCTCTCCGACCAGCTGAGCTTGACAACGTTATCACTTCACTACACAACACTAATCACACTATAATAATTTAAATCGAAATTATCAACAGGCAGAGTTTTATTTTAAAAGTTTCTAGCTTCCTACTATTTAAGAATAGTTTAAAATTGCGAAATTACATTAATTTACACAAAGTTCAAAAGGAGCAAAATATGACGTTTACGTTTCACGCCAGAAAAAAAAACACTGCTATCGCATCCATTGAACATATGAAAAGTGTCAAACGTGAACCGCGTGCTGGAAATTTTTGTTGTACATTGCTTGTTTTTTAATACGTCCACCGAGAGTTCGAACTTAGAGGTCAGTTTCACAATGCGGCGTTAACAGCCTACAGGTTGCGGTAGATACAAGTTACGACGGCTATTTCGATTTTCAACTCTTTTAAAGGTTTTTGTCGTAATAGGACAGTATAGTCAGGTATAGAAGATACACAGACTACTTTGGTATACTATTGTATAATAAATACCATATGTAAACTAAGAAAAGTGATTAAGAATATTACATAAAAAAGGACGCCTACTCCTTTTTTTAGAAATCGGTTAAAAAGAGAAATTTCTCGAGTATAGGAGAAAAAGATATATAAATAGCGTTTCTTAATTATCTTGAATTCTGGAGATACAAACTAATTTTACATATAACCTAAAATTAATGATAACAGGTTGGTATTTAACTCCAGTAAATTGTTTAAAAGTAAATAAAATTTTATGAGTCGTCTATCACTCATAAACCATTACAGCGTACAGACTTAATTATATAACAAATCGGATAATGAATTCACGATTTATTGGTAAAAGTATTCTTCCATAAAAGAAATAGACACATTCTTCTACCAATATTTTGTAAAATTACATCACCGACGAACACTTTAGGTCTATAGCAAATAGCAATGCGTGCTTTATAAAAAATTTAACGTCAATATTTGACTGTTGTCAATGTCATCGAAATTCAAAATATGTCATGAGCTGCCATTTCTACAGAAGGTCAAGTCGGATTTTGAATAAAAAAATGTTTTTTCACAAAATAAATGTTTGAAATATTTATACTTATGTCTAAAAATATTCAAAAACTATCTCCCATTCGATAAAAATTATAAGAATGCAGTGTTATTGATTAATTAACTCAAAATGAAGCTGGTTTTCAAAGATATCGAGAAAGATGGATCAGGGTAAGTTTTCGCCCATACGGGGACGTAAAGTACCTGTGATTTTTGATTTTATTCTATTTCAATAATGTTGTGGTCCTTTCAAGATGCATTGCGCTCATCCCGGAGGAGTCCGAAGATATGTGGCATGCATATAACCTGATAGCTGAAGGCGACTCAGTGACTGCTTCTACAGTGAGAAAAGTGCAAACTGAATCTTCGACAGGATCTTCCACGAGCAACAGGGTTAGAACAACCCTAACAATTAGCGTGGAGACTATAGATTTTGATACCCAAGCATGTGTGCTAAGATTAAAAGGTCGAAATATAGTAGAAAATCAATATGTAAAGGTAATTATTTACTGCCTTATGATTATTTTTAAACTGATTATGATTATATGTTAACATATATTATTAAAAAGATATGTTAACATATATTAGTATAAACATGAGTCTATTTGTCATTATTTTAAGTGCAATAATATTTTCCAGATGGGTGCATATCATACATTAGATTTAGAATTAAATAGGAAGTTTGTTTTGAAAAAGCTATTATGGGATTCTGTAGCATTAGAAAGGGTGGAGATGGCCTGCGACCCAGCGGCCTCAGCAGATGTTGCTGCAGTTGTAATGCAGGAGGGCCTGGCTCATGTGTGTCTTATCACTCCCTCTATGACGCTGGTCAGATCTAAAATAGACATAACAATACCAAGAAAAAGGAAAGGATTTGTGCAACAGCATGAAAAGGTAGACTGTGTCTACAAAAATATATGGAACTTTCTATACCTTATAGTGTTTGAATTATTAACTGTTTTCAAACATGCAATTTATGTAACATCTTATTAAAACTTTGTATTTTCATGGGATTAATGATTAAATTTTACTTTTATAAGCAAATATTTATTTCACAAATTGTAATATACTTTTATAAAAGTAAAATATATTAAGAATACTCAGCCATGTTATTATTTTAGGGCCTGTCTAAGTTCTATGAAGCGGTCATGCAGGGAATTCTCAGGCACATTGACTTCAGTGTTGTGAAATGTATAATCCTGGCATCACCGGGATTTGTCAAGGATCAGTTCTTTGACTACATGATGCAGCAAGCAATTAAGACAGACAACAAACTGCTCATTGATAACAAATCTAAGTTTCTTCTGGTAAAAGCTTCTTCTGGATTCAAGCATTCTTTGAAAGGTAATTGTTATGTTTATAAAATATATTTGAGTGGAACAATTTAATTATTTTTAAATATTTTTTATTTATTAAAACAATGTGTCTTCCGATTTATTTAAAGTAAATAATTGCAGTTTCTGGCATGCACAAAATTGTAGAAAACCCACATATGGCAGGTAATAGTTTTGAAACTGTTAATTTTTATTTTGCAGAGGTATTACAGGAGTCATCTGTGATAGCAAAGATTTCAGATACTAAAGCAGCAAGTGAGGTGAAATTAATAGAGAATTTTTATACTATGCTCCAACTTGAGCCAGCTAAGGCATTCTATGGAAAGAAACATGTTGAAAGGGCCAACGAGGCATTGGCTATTGAGACACTTATGATTTCTGACAAATTATTCAGGTAAGAAATACTGTTTGTGTACAATTATACTCACTATTAAAAAAAGAGGTAAATGTACAATATATAGTTTTGCATTAATAAGATTGCATTGAAACTTTTCAAATAATATTTTTACATATTTTTATTTTCATATTTTTCCCTTACTGTATTATCATTATCCTTTGTAATATAAGTAATATTTTATATTCATGATGGCACTAGTGGTATAATAAATCTTAAATATCTGATGGCACGGCAGTGGCATCGCCAAGTCGAGCGCGGAGCAAACACTGTACTATCTTTACAGGAAGCATTTCGCCACATTTTCAGCCCCCTATTTGAGAACATACGAGTATAGTAAGCTCACAATACATACTTAAAATTCGAAATTTTAAGTCTGTAGGTCAGTTAGTTCCAAAGTTAAAGCGATAGAAAAGTTTAGCATTTTCGACACTCACTCACACTCATGATCATCAAAATAGAACAACTACTTCCCATAATTGCAGAGGTCTGAAATTTGGTACGGAGCTAGGCTTAGCTTTCACTCACTAACAAATAAAGTATGATCAAAGGCCAGTCAAATATCATTAACAATAATGATAAACAAATGACAGGACAGGACTTTGACTTAGCATGCTTTTCTCTAGGTTTCATTACTATTTAGAGATAAAGAAGCAGCTCAAAGATTTGGCCTGCTTTTTTACAAAATGTTTTTGGTGGGATATTAAATATTTAAGGTTGAATGTGTTAATGTAAATGAATTGCGGCGATTTGGCGTATTAAGAGTAAAATGTTAAAAAAAACAATGATCTGTAAAGGTAACATGAGAATAGTGCTGATATTCTTTCCTTTCAAATTTCAGATGTCAAGACATAAATACGAGAAAGGAATACGTGACATTAGTTGATTCGGCGAGAGAGAACGGCTCAGATGTAAGAATATTCTCCAGCATGCATGTTTCGGGCGAACGTAAGTTTCTGTTATTTATTTTAATGATAAAACCAAGATGGCTTGGCACTAGATGCATTGGGCTACATATCTCCTATTCACGGAAGCCTGAAATATGAATACTATGGGAATTTGTGTCTTAATGGACTGATTTTGTGATGTCTGTTAACTCGTGAATTTTGTTAATCAATTGACATTAAATTTGGTGACTTGGTTATGATTTATGATTATGATGCTATGATTATATACTTAGATCTGGTGGTAGAATGGTCCTATCATTCAAACCCCTTCTTCTTTATCCACATGATAAATGAATTTTGATCCAACAAAGTTGCAGGCTATCATTATTTGTTTACAAACAATTTTTTAATATTTTAAACTATATATATATTTTCAGAGTTGGATCAGCTCACTGGTATAGCTGCTATCCTGCGGTTTCCGATGCCAGAACTAGAAGACAGCGACGGGGATAATGATAGTGATTCAGACTCAAGTTAATCATTTGGAGGCTCGTGTGATAAAACAACAGATATGTACCATCACAGAAATCGAAACAAGCAGATAGATCTATGTCATTTGGCCAGAATATGTCAATTCCTTGTATATTCCATGTAAGTCGTGATCATAACGCTACTAACTTTGATCCGCCATCTGGCTCTGTATCAACTTCCCTGATAGTGAAATCAGTAAAATTTGTTTATAAGTTGGTTACGGTTCCTATGTAAATTGGTTGCGTTATACCAAGGCTAAATAACAGAATATGTAGTAAACATTAATTGACAAAAAACCAAGAAACTGGCATGCCATTGTGATCATCTATTTGACAGTGTTAATATTTTAGACAAAAATTGTTGTATCTTTTAAAATTTGAACACCAAATTTCGTCATATTTTCGAGCTTCCAATGCCTGTTTTAAAATATTATTAAAAAATATATTTGCAATTTCTCTACTGTACATAATTTATTTTCAAAATATATTTTACATTGCCTTTTATTTATTCTTATTCATATTGCTATACAATGTTGTAATTATTTAACTTATGGTGCATAACCAAACCATGTTGTAGTATAAATAAAAAATGTGTTCTCTCTCAGTAGAACATTTTATATGGAGGTTCAAAAATATGTTATTCATTTTAAGTAATCAAATGCTGGTTCAATGATTGTTATATATTTTTTAGTATTTTGTTGACATATGTTATTGTATTAAGTGATTGTAAAGGAACAAGTACCTGTTTGTACTGCAAATGAAAGATGAAATGTTGATTGGAAGGGTCAGTCACATTAAGAAGCGTCAGCGACTATATTTGAAGCCACCATAAGGGTCAATTCACATCGATATGTGAGCGGCGCAACGCTCACTTTCAGTGTAAAATAACTTTTTACTTCATTTGGAAACTGTGAAAAAAAAAAGTGTGTGTGTCGTGTAGTCTTTAGTGCACGGTAAAAGTTAAAAATTATTCTCGACGACTCAGCCATTCTGGTGTGTAGACCCTAATATTATGGATATAGTGTTTTGTGGCATTTCCTGTTAATTTTGTATTACCATCAATATGTGTGCGTCATGAGTCTCTGTGTAAGCGACCATGTGGTTAAATAAAATACAATTCAGCAGTAAAATGTGTTTTATTGTTTATGTAGAAGCAGCATCAATAGCTTGCATTTTCTGCTGACGTTTAACTGCTTTTTTATCAGCCTTAACTTTTTCGTCGTGAAGACGTCTCTTCTTTCTCAGTAACCAAATGTCTTTCTTTCTCTTCTCTTGGCCAGCCTTCATGCTCTTGTATAGATTTCTATGTTTCTTTTGGACGAGTTTTTCACGAAGTCTGAATGCTTGTTTGTCTTCTATCTCTTTCTGGTACGGATGCTCTTTGTAGGTTACCCCTGTTGTGACAGCCATAGCTTTTTTCTGTAAGTAAAATTAAATATTTTTTAAAATATTGCAAAGCAACCTAATTAAATCTTAGCAATTAAATAAAGTTTATGGCTTTTATTTTGTGTAACAATGTAAAATTATTTATATTAAAAGTTAATCTTAATGTTTGTTCGAATATTTAAAATAAACGAATTCTACTACTAGTTACTGCTATTTGCCTAACACCAAATATCAATTGTTTGTTGACATACCTTTTCTTTTGCTAATTTCTTCTTCTCAGGGTCAACTTCGTTATCATCATCCTCTTCAGAAGATGAATCTTGCTCAACCTCTTGTTGGTACTGTTTTGTGATGGCAGCCTCTCCATCTTCCTCTTCCTCATTTTCTTCTTTTTCCTCATCAGTGGCTTCCTCTATCTCTTCATCAGATGATTCAGCCTCTAAAACGTAGACATTAAAATAATCAATATTTACCGAAAAAGTGTGAGTCTGCAAGACACTGTGATATATTAATTCGTATTTGCTAAGATTGTTGATCAGTCTTTGATCAACAAAGAAAGAGTTACAGAAATTTTTTTTTGTTACCTAAAGGTTTGAAGTCAGGATCATTGAGTGCCCTCTGTTCAGGTGGTATGTATACTTGGTCCTTTGTTTTATCAATAAATGGTGACAGATGAGGTGGCAAAACTGCACCCATTAGATACTGATTGATAGGCAACAAAGTTCTAGCATTAACACTGTCAAACACCCACTGGGGTTGGACATAGTACCGTGAGAGGTACTGCTTGTCCATGCTTGGTCTATCCACGATTTGGTACGCAATAGACTCATCTGATTCATCAAAAGTCGCTCCCACAAAGAGGTTACGGTCCCACGAAACTTCACCACCAAAGCAACGAATGATAAACACTAAAGGCTCCCTCGGAACTTCTCTGTTGACAAAGAACTTGAGACCTTTAAATAGGGTTTTCAGTTTTTTCACTTTCTCTTGTTCTTGTCGAGCTTCCTCTAATTTTTCAGGGTCTTTATCGTCTGTGTCAAATACATCAATCTCTGGAAGCTCCTCCTGCTCATGGGCTCCTGCTATTTTTGCCAGTGATAAGTTCATAGCAGCTATTCTCTCAGCCACATAGGCATTCTCATCTACCAAGTCTTTCTCTTCACTGTTAAATCCAGCTGTCAGTTTAGGAGGATAGACAAGGTTAAGAGAATTGAATAGTTTGAAATTCACAAAGCCCAGAAGCATTACATAGAATTCCACAAAAGTGGACATGATCTTGAAGTCTACTTCATCTTTGTTTTGTGGCTGAAAATAAATAATTTTGTTTAGAATATCAGATAATAATAATGAGTGTGCAAAATGAGGAATATATATTCTCATTAATTCATATAATTTGCTAATATTAAACATTATTATTATTATTGTTTGGAAAATTGTAAGTTTACCTGGAAAGAGAAATGGTGAGGTACAATCCATGTGATAGTCTGTCCTTCAATTTCAGCTTGATAATAGTAGCCTTTTACTGAAATGAAGACTCTTCGGAGAGCTTTAGCAGCAATCACTGCATGCATGAACTCTATGGTAAGCCGTCTACACAATAAAGATTGGTCTCTTGGAACCCTTTTAAGTGAAGGAAATGTGCTAAACAGGAAACACAATGTGAGGCAGTCATCAAGATCTCTTAAAGCATCTACGTAAGTCGGATATCGCTCTTTCACAATGTGGTCAATATTTATGTCTGGGTAGTCTCTAAGATATGTCCTCATTTTTTTGTATTCTCGCATGGCTCGGGCTTTGCGAATTTTTTGTTGGAATACCTAAAATAATGATTATTACATTATATTGATGGTGTGTCAGTGGTTACAAAATAAATTCTTTGGCCTGGTGCTAAATGGGCCAAAGTATGTTTTTGTACAAAACCAAATTGTAATGCTAATGTATTATTGATATACTATATTAGCACCAGGCCACAGAATTATACACAAGTAAATATTATAGGTACACAGAAAGTTACACATCCACATTTACCTTCAATTCCCTTAGCTTCCATATTATAGGTTCGTGTAAAAGAAACTTTATGTCCTTTGTGTGATATAACGTCTTGATGCCACCTGCACCTTTCTGGGCCCTTTTACGATTTCTCGGTTCACGGGGATATATTCCTTTTAAAATACAAATTCTTCTAAAATCTTTTAGAGACAGTTGAAGCTTCTTTAATGCAGCTTTCCTGGTCATAAACTGTGCTCCTTCTCCGGAGGAATACTGAAATTTTATAATTGTTGGTTATGTTGACAAAACACGTGTGTATATTTTTTTTAGGATTTTACTAAATTACCTTCTTTTTCTTCTTGGAAACCATTTCTGTGAAGTTATATATAAGCTTCTATCGTTTTATAATTGATTTTGTATTTATTTATTGCTAAAAATTAATTTTATATCATATTAAAGTATCAACTTCGCACTTCGAAAGAAATTAAATGACAGTTCACATGGCAATTGGCATTTGATAGACAACTGACAGTTGACGTTTGGTTTTTAATGATATACATAAAGTACACCCAAAGAAAACAAATCATAAAACTTTAAAATTTACTAAATACCAAAAATATTATAAAATATGTTTTATGCCGAGATGGTACTAGATCAGTAAAAAGTTTTACTCTAGTACTAGTTTTATCCCTCAAATTAAGTTTAATTTTTAAAGTGAAAAATAAAACTCAACGATTGGAAACTTACAAAATTTTATTATAAATCAAAGTCAATATTAAACATGTGCGTTGCATTTTTTATTAAGAACTTTCGTCACTATTTTCTGTTTGTTTTGGAGTCGCTGCTTCCTTTTGAGTCTGAGCCCAAGCATTCGGATCAACCATGAGATATTGGTAGGGATAAGAATAAGCCTGAGGCCAGTACGGAGGGACAGCTAAAGCTGCCGCTCCTTTGTCTTTCGCCTCGGCTCCCGCGAAGGTGGTCATCGCTCGGGACATGGCTGCCATCATTTGGGGGTAGAAATATTGGAAAGCCGTCGAGTATTGAGGGGTGCCTTCGGGCCACACTGGGGTGGCACCTTCGGCGTTCGCGGCTACCGCGTATGGGCACGGCGCGAGCACATTTCCATCAGAAGTCGGGAACGGCAGCGCGTAGGCGTAGTTGATGGGTGGAGTGACTGGAGTTGCTGGGGCTAGTTTCTGCGTCGACCCCGTTTCTTCCTGCGAACTAGTTTTCGCTAAAGTCGAGGTAAGGGTTACCGGTAGCGCTGCAGTGGGCTGTAACTGCGAAGCAGCCGGTAAGAAATTGATAGGCTGATCCGTCAACCATTGTGACTTCGTTCCCGTGTTCTCTGTCGCCGCTACGAATAGGTCACCCGTGGTTCCATCGGCTGAAGGCTTGATGTACAGACTTTGGACTGGTTGGAGCTGGCTGGCGTCGCTCCAGACTACATGGCAACTACTTAACGTAACTGACAGTGAAATAGTCAGAACAAGGGATATCCTCCCCATGTTTAATGATCACGAATACTCATGGCTTTTTGAATAAAACTACTTTTATAGTTCTCAATAGATGCTATCGCAGGATCTCTGATTTTGATGTAGATAAGTCGTATTTCAAATAAGACACGTTTGTTTGAATAATCCGCATTTCATCACGTTCCGAATATTTAGGAAGACAGTTTTGGATACTTAGAAATCGTCCGTCGATGTAATTAAGTAATTAGTTTTTATTAAAACTTTAACTAAGAAAAAAACAAAAAACCCGATTGCTTAAAAATCTAAGAAGGAAAAAAATAAGAACCTGTCGCAGTTAAATTAGTTTAAATTAATAATTAAAATTTTAAATTAATAATTAAAATTTTAAAGTGCCGCATACGGTGACACAAGTAGTTTTTGGTAGATGTTTTTGTGGCCTGTAAGGAATAATAGAGTAGTTTGTCCCCGCCTGCAGCACTTTAGTGTGATAGATTCTTAGTTTTTTGTTTTTAGGTTTTTAAGCACTCGGGTTTTTTGTTTTTTACATAATATTTTTTTTTCAGTATTTTCAGTACTTTTAATATGAATTTGTAGAACTCAAGCCCCGTAGTCGTTGTAGTTCATTCAAAGAAATTTTATCATGTGGATGATATATATATATATATATATATATATATATATACGTCTTTTTTACTAGCTTTCATTTGATACCTATATCATTTGATACAATAATTCCCCACCCCCCATTGCCACGTTCGCGGGTGTCATTTTGAAAATTTATATAGCCTATGTCACTATTACAATTCAGTCACATCCAACGACACCTCACTTGTCAAAATCTATCCAGCCGTTTGGGCTGTAGGGCGTGCCAAAGAAATGGACATAAATACACACACATACATACATACGCTCGAAAAACATTACCCTCCTTCTAGCGCAGTCGGGTAATTAGAATAAATTATTACAAACATTGAAAAAAAAAACTACAGCCGAACATATAACCTCCTCGTTTTTGGAAGTCCGTTAATAACCAGGTCATTATGTTAAATACGGTTAAGTAATTACCTATATTAGTACTCTACCTATCACCTAAAACAGCAAAAATCTACGTGATATGATTCATCTTTATGATCTTAGTACTTCCATAGAGGATTGGTCTATGGTTCTTCCCAGATATATTTATAATTACGTAACTAAAATTTACATGCCAGTCTTGTATGCTCATAGCCTCTTGCGGCCTTCTGGCTCTAGGTTATAATAGACCTGAGTTTCGTTAAGAAAATAACTTTTTGATATGTTAATGACTTTTAAGCTTAAAGGTCATTAACCTCTATCCGAATCCGAAGCCTTTTTTAATGATATTTAGGTGGCAAGCGAGCAGACGGGTTACCTGATGGAAAGCAACTGCCACCGCCCATGGACACTCGTGACATCCGAAGAGTCGCAAGTGCGTTGCCGGCCTTTATGAGGGAATAAAGAATGGGAATAGGGATAGGGGGATTAGGGAAGTTGGGCCACCGGTAAACTCACTCACTGAACGAAGCACCGCACAACGCCGTTTCACGTCAGTTTTCTGTGAGGTCGTGGTATCACTCCGGTCGATGGGGCATGGCTCTCCCACGGTAAAAAGCCTATTCCTTCATTAAAAGGCCGGTAACGCACTTGCAACGCTTCTGATGTTGCAAGTTTTATCACTTACACAAATACTACGGAAACAAATGCATATAAAGCATATCCAATAAAATAAAGAATACAAAATCGAACATTTTACGATGCTTTCCATTATATTACTCGTGGAAAATGTTATGGCGTTCAAGATTTCGTCAGCGGGTTGTTTGCACAAGAATGAGGAGTTTACCCTTTGTGCCTGGACTTGCCCGGCGACTTGCATTAACTTGAGGCTGCTGGCCAGGACGAGGTTTACTTGCCCCTCCAAATGGGAGTGCAAGTTGGGATGCCACTGCTCCTCCGGCTACGTCAGGGACGAGTATACCAAAGACTGCGTGGCGGTGGAGAAATGCCCAGGTAACTGTGTGGGAGCCCTGCTCTGGCATTAAGGGACCGGCAGTGAAATAGTGCTGTGTTTCATCGGGTAAGTGAGTTTACCGAAAACCCAGTACTCGACTCTCATGGCCTATCTACTTTTCCTCTAATTAGCCCTATCCCTATAAAAAGGCTGGCACCGCACTCACAATTATGATGTTCCGAGTGTCGTAAGGGAGACGGTAGTTGGTTTCCATTAGGTGACGTTTGCTTGTTTACCCCCTAATGTCGTAAGAAGAGAAAGTTAGGATAAGGTAAAGCAATATTTTGGTGCCTTTCCTCTCCTGTAGTGCAGCGTCAAAAATAACAGCAAGTAGGTAATGACAACATTAAGTATATAATATTTTATATCAGAATACACAATTTAAGAGATGAAGTCGGATAAATCTTTTAGAAATACTTGCTTTAACACACATATATTTAACATCGTGAAAAATCACAGTTTGCAAAATCCAATTCAGGTGACGAATGTTTAAGAATGTGATGTCCCAATTAATTTTCGACGTGTATAAATAACACTGAGACAACAAAATGTCTGGCAAATTGTAAAAATATCGGCAAAATGAAGGTTGTATTTTGCGTGTGTCTCTTTACGCTGGTGGAATCAGCGCCCACAATAGTCGAAACTGTGAAACAGGACCACACCCAAACCCGGGCCAACCAACCTGTGGACTACAATCTAGCGCAGGCCTACAACCAACCTTTGGACTATAATCTAGCGCAGGCCTACAACCAACCTTTGGACTACAATCTACCGCAGGCCTACAACCAACCTTTGGACTACAACCAGCTGCGCGCCTACAATCAGCCTCTGATTTACAATCAACCTTTGGACTACCAAGCCATGAATTTCAACCAGCTTCGAGCCTATCAGCCGGGCTACAATCAGCTGGAACAACGCCTGGACTACCCTAGAGGACGACGTTCGAACCAGTATGCTATGGTGTCCCCGTGCGCTGCCGCGTCAATGCCCTATTCGACCTACGGACACGGCTACACACCCTACGCCTATCCCTACATGCCCGGGCGGGTCTACCGAGCTGATGAGGAGCAGGAAACCATGAGCTTCTCCGACGCGGACCAAATGGAGAGTATGCCCAGGAGCTACGAAGCGCCTTCGAGTCTCGCGTACGGAGTGTTTCCCAACGCGAATACCGGTGGCTGCGGGATGCCCCTCCTCGTCAGCTGCTCACCCAACGTGGTGCAGGGCAGGCTGGTGAAGGCTGAATCCCACATCACCCCCGTCAACTACCGCCTGGATCACCCAGACATTCACGACCACCCCAGTGCCGACGACACGAAGCCGCGACTCAGTGAATAGATTTACTATGAATTATACTGATTTTATTATTTTCTGGTCTTTCAATAAATACTCAGTAAATTCTATATACAATAAAGCATTAAGTTCACTTTGTGCTTTTATGTGTATTAAGTTTTAAACAAATAAAATATAGTAGATGTAGTAGGGAAGATTAATTAATTATAATTATCATTAACGCCTGTTTCACCGCTTACAGATAGGCCCCACTGTTTCTTAAATAAATTGTTAGCAAATATTTATACAGGTTGTATCGAATGTAAAGTAATAATAAATCAGGATATTAATGTGTTCTTAATATTAAATTTGAAATTGTTTTCGTCCTTTATTATGGTTTCTACATAAATTATGTTGTTTAGATCGTAAAAATGCAAGCTTTAATTTCCATATTTTAGACAAATCCATATTTCATATGAATCAATTTATCCATGTTTTGACAATCAGTCCTTTGTACTTTCCTAAAAATTCGTGCAAAATTTTAAAAAATTGACCTCGCTCGCCGTTCTAGCCCTTAAAAAAACGATATAATTTTAAGTCCGGAAAAGTCAGGCAAACCTTCAGTTTCAAAATTTTAAAAAGTTTGCCTGACGTGTTTAAGTTTAAGTTACGAAATTTTAAAAATCGCGTGATTATTTACTGAATAGCAGTAAGTAATCAAGTGCTTTTTAAATTAAATGTCGCGTAAAGTTTTGATTAAATAGCATACTTATTTAAAAGTTACTGAAAAGGAAGTTAAATAAAATTGTATTTTTTATTTTTTTTTGCAATAAACAATAGTTTTATTTAAAATATTGAACTTTTTATGGTAAATATTTTCCAAATATTTTTTTAAGTCCATATTATATTTACATATTTCGAAATTTTTAATACATATTACCTGGGACCTAGTAATAACCAAATTATTATTATCACGTTATTACCATTAAAACGCGTTTTATTTGTATGCCCAAACTCTTGCCCAAAATATTTAAACACTAAGAAAAGAATTTGTCATAATATTCATACTAATATTTTAAATGGGAAAGTGTATTAGTTTCTTTGTACTTTCTTCACATCCTAACGAAGCAACTAATAGACTTCATTTTTGGCATAGATTAAGTTAAATGGGTACCATATATTATTTGTGGTCTTAGAAAAACATCATCCAAACAAAAAGATACTGTAATAAAGCAGGCCAAGTCTCGATTGAACTGCTTGTTTGCGAAGGAGCCTTCGACTTGGCATGCCTTTGTCTAGATTTCATTACTTTTTAGAGATAAATAAGCAGCTCGATTGAAACTTGGGCTGCTCATACAGAATGTTTTCGGTGGGATAAATTTTACAGGAATTTCCTAAGATAGAAAGAAAAAAAATGTTTGTGGTCCTTGGAAAAGAATCATTGAACTAGTTCCTTCTCTTTTTTTGGAAATCGGTTCGAAAGAGAACGTGCTAATTTTATCACGTCTCATCGACTTGGTAGTAACATTGCCGCGGTACCAGAATTCTTGAAATTGTGGTGCTGAGCAAGCGAAACGCCACAGCGTGTAACGTGTCGGTATGACGGATGTAATGAGGTCTCAGAAGTCATGTCTGTAAATTCATCATTATTATCAATGCATTGTGCAACTCTATAATCTAGATATCCATAATTCCATACTAAGAGCCTGTTTCACCGCTGATAAGTGTCGGATAGTCTATCCACAACTTTTTTGACAGATGCTGTATGGAGAATCTGTCAAAAAAGTTGTGGATAGCCTATCACAAACTTTATCGCTAAGCCATGAAAAAGAGCCGTAATATTATAAATGTGTCTGTCTGTCTTTGACCTCTTTACGCCCGAACCGCTGAAACGATTTTGCTGAAATTTCGTATATTGCTAGTCCCGGAGAAAGCCATGTTATGATACTTATCATTCCGGCAAATGTACGGTTTTTCGCGATAAACCAATTTTGGTGCAACGGAGTTGCGGGCATCATCTATTTTGATGATAAGGGACCGTCCATAAAGTACGTCACACACATTTAATAGTTTTAAGACCCCTCACCCCCTTGTCACAGGTAGTCACATTTCTGAGGACCACTCCCCCGCTCCCTCCCTATTGTGACGTCACAAAATTTGCAATTTTACACCTAAAAATTAAAACGACATCAATATTTCAAATTTCAAGATTTCAAAATTTGAAATGTGATATCACAAATCGGAGGACTTCTTCACCCCTATGTCACACCATTATGTGTAACGTACTTTATGGATGGTCACTAAGTATAAAAGTCTTTACTTAGTAAAGTCAGGATTATATAAAACAACATATTATAATCCTGCCGGATTGACTGACTGATTCATTATCACCGAGCAAATAGGAAACAGCCATGAAATTTGGTTATAACAGGGTTGTCTTACTGAGTGTATCGCTAGAAAATGAAACCTATAGGTTTAGACCTAGAATCTAGATCATAAAGTTTTATCGAACCGAAATAATCTCGTTCTTGGTTGACGGTGGTGGTGGAGAAACGGCGTAAGAGAGCGTAATTTAAGTGTGATAGGTTCTTATATATAGGCTTTTAGCGCTAGCAGCTTTTAACGATGAACACTATTCATAGTATATGAGATACATGTGCCGTGTATGTAGGTACATACACGACGCACGTATCCCATAGGCTATGAATAATGATATGATTATTATCACATAATAATAATTTTGTTACATCCTATATAATTCTGCCAAAGTCCCTTCGGCCATATACCTTTTAGTTTCACCGTAGTTGACCAAAATTAAGCTGATTGAAAAAGCTTTTTTTTTAAAATTTACGTGTTTAAAGTCGCGGTAATAGTGCTTTTATCATAATTCGTTATATGAATTTATAATACATATTATATTTATTATATAGGTAAAAGATTTATATGGAGTCAAAGTATCTGTCGGGCTACCTGTAAGATTAAAATTAGTTTGAAATCAATTTCAGTTAGTTAAAATAATATAGTTGGTTCCGCACCTTAATTAATTTATTCTATACTAGTTGATGTCCGCAACTTCGTCGTGTGAAAATTTGTATATCACGGGAACTGTACATTAAAAAGTATCCTATGTGTTGCCTTAATAGCTATTAAATTAAAAAAAGATGTATTCGTATCCGTTCAGTAGTTCCGGAGATTAGCGCGTACAAACAGATAAACAGACAAATTTTTTGGCGATTTGTGTACTATTACTGTTCCTAAGCCCCCAAATTGATTATTTATAAAAATATTCATTGTACACACACGCTAATTTTAATGTTATTATATGTATAGATATAAGAGAAATGAATTTTAAATCTTCATTTATCGCATTATAAACAAATTATAATAATTGTCTATTCCTTTAGGCCTAGTAAAAAGTAACATTACATATAATAATTGTTAAATTAATGATAAAGTTGCGAACTTTATGATAGGTTTCTAACTACAATACTTATTCTTTAACTAGGCCTACATATCATATTAAAACTCATTAGAATAACAACTTTCTATATGTGCTAAGTTAAAGGAATACATTTATATATTAAATACTGCAAATAATATTTTACTACCTAACCCTAACACGCAAAATGTGATCTCAGCTTTTAAGATAATTATTGTTGATTTTAGCACGTCCACTTCGGCGCCGATATACTAAGAACGTTAATGATTACTTTCGTATAAATGGGGCATACAGATCGCCTTTCACATCAAACAAAACATAGCACATCATGAAGACGCTAGTTGTGCTATTGACTTTGGCAGCAGTCGCCACAGCTCTCCCGAAAGACATCGAAACTACCAAGATTATCAACAAATTGGATGAGACCTCCATTCTCAACCGCCAGAAGAAATCACCGCTCGAAGAAACATCACAACTGACAACGCACAATGTAGAAGATGGAACCCTCAACGCTCATCTGGCCGAAGAAAGACATATCGGTTTGAAGAAGCCTATTGTCATCAAAAAAAGGTTTGGTATCCACCATTTACGAAATGCAGAAAATGAGGAAGAACGAGAATCGAAGAAGGAATGTGAAACTCCAGTCAAAGTGAACGTGTGCAACGACGATACCGAAACACCAGCGAAGATCATGAAGCCCACGACTGCAGCGCGTTCAGATGTATTGATGTCCGAGAATGAGATGGAAAGTAGCATTCAGATGGCTAAGGAGGCTGTGGAAAACTTACACAGGGACTTCCTTAACATGGAAAAGAAGACACAAACAGCGCATTTGAGATCCGACACCGAATTGGACTCCGAGCTGCACAGTAACATCGAAATTGCACGAAAAGCTTTAGAAAATATCCACCACACTTTCGGAGATTTGGAATCCATGAGTTTGAAACGGGAATCTACAGCAGTTGAAGACGATATTAAGGAAACTTTGTCTGAAGAAGAACGTCTCGCGCAATGGAAAGAAGCCATGGAAAATGCGCAAAGAGATATGGAGATAGCTAGAAATATTGAGGATTCTTTTAAGACTGAGGAAATAAAGGCAGACAAAATTGAAAAGGAAGATGCCATCAAGGAGCAGCTTAGGTCTGACACTGATACATCCGAGACAAAAGACTCTATGAAAGATATGAAGTTTGTACAAAACTTAGAAAAACCAAGCGATCTCACAATGGATTCAGAGAAACAAAGGAGTGATGTAGACTCTACTAACATGATGCAGACGCCGACTGATAATGAAGACTTGAAAAAGGAATCCCTGCTGAAAATGGTAAATGATATGGAAATTCAAACACCAATCTCAAATAACGCCGGTTTTATTATGAAATCGAATGAACCCACTGATTTAACCAAACAAATGCAGGAAAGAAGAGAGCCCATGAATTCTTTATGGACACAAGAAAAATCTTCTGACGATGGAAAACAAAAATTATTCGACACTCTCAGCATGAGGTTGTCAGAAAACGACAACAAAAGACAGGAGACGCCGAAGCCCGTCGAGAGTAAGAAGCACCCGATCGAGCACCATGAAATGCGCACGATACCTGACATGCATACTCAGGAACAGGCATCCTTCAAAATGTCTCCGAATAACATGATGATGCAGCAGCAAAATCTTAACATGCACCAACACCACGCCTCGCACATGCCCATGATGGTTCACGGTCACCACATGCCGAAACAATTCGGCTCCGTCGGCATGAACTTCGACCAGAACAACGTAAACGTCTTTCAGAACCAGGACAACAGCATGATGGAGATGAACCAGCAGCAGACTGCCGAAGATCCCTTCTTCATGCGCTGGGCGGCTGAAGAGCAGCGAAACGCCATGACAGCCGGCGGCATGAACAGTCGGACTGAGCTCAGGGCCACTCAAATGGGCGACGTCCTCGATCCGATGAGTCACTTCGAGATGGGACACGAAGACCTGTCGGCGCTCGGCAGCATGCCTGACCACGACCACATGCATGTCATGCACCATCACCACACGGACGGCGTCATGCAGCCCAGCATGCGCATGAATATGATGGCAAGGCCGACGCACGAGTACAGTCCGCTGCATTGGGCCAACCAGGGTCTGG
The DNA here is from genome assembly GCA_026546445.1 of Cyclargus thomasi. NCBI lineage: Eukaryota > Metazoa > Arthropoda > Insecta > Lepidoptera > Lycaenidae > Cyclargus > Cyclargus thomasi. The sequence goes on along the minus strand of JAOTAV010001690.1, from coordinate 7,712 downwards.
CGCGGAGCAGCTACGGCTCGGCCGGTGCTTCCAGTGGATCCTCGGCCGATCTCTCGGGAGGCTCAGGGGGCGCGGGGGCGGTCGGGGTGTTCCCCAACGCGAAGGTCGGTGGCTGCGCCATTCCCATTTTGGTGAGCTGTTCGCCATCCCTGGCCACGGGCACCCTGGCCAAGGCGCAGCCTCAGCCGTCCTACTCGTCAGGCTACCGGTCCGGGGATAGCAATATGGTCTACTACATGAAACGGGACGCCAAGGAGGCCGACCTTCCCATCCTCAAAGTCCAGAGGACCCACGCGCCGTACAACCACAAAACGGAGTTCGTTTTGGAGAAAACCCACGAGTAAATAATATTATATCGTAATTTATGTATAGATTTTTACGCTGGACTGCTATGTTATCTTTAGGTTTAAGAATGCATCACAAAATAAAAAAATAAAAATATTTCTTTCTTTTAATTCTTATTCAATCTTAAATTCGTTAAAAATGATTTTTAAGTTAATTTTATAGCTGATACTTAAATAAAAAAGTATACTTAGGGCCAATTTCACCGCTTACTGATAAAATTTCTTTCAAAGCTATTTACAATTTTTTCCACATATTCTCACCCTGTACAACATCTGTCGAAAAACTTTTTGGATAGACTATTTGATACTTATCAGTAAGCGGTAAAACAGGCCCTGACCCTGAGTAAAATTTCTAGTAGTATGACGTCGAACAAGGACCCATGATTTCTTCACAGGAAGCAAAGAAAATTTTATAAAAACCACCTTGAAATTTCCACTTGCTTGAGCTGTGATTCTGTAGCTAACTACAAAATAATACCTAATATTGTAACATAGAAAAATAGCATAAATAATTTTAACCAGCACCATTACTAAAACATTATTACATTATATTATTGTTTCATTAATATAATTTTTGCATACTCCGCTTTTCTTTGTTCACATCAACGAAATTCGATGCTCATAGAAGTAATTTCGATTTTTAGTCTAATTACGACCATTTCGACTCACACAATGCCGAAACACGCTATTGTATTCGTATTATTTATTTTTAACTCTGCATTAGCAGGAGAGTTGCTTGACAAACCAACTACTGATATACTAGAAGGGGTCCCAGAAGGTTTCCAGCGAGGTGACGAGGTGGAAAATACTGAAAATGGCAGTGAATTAGCTCCAAGGGTCAATTTGCTAACTGAGAATGGAATATCAGAAGAACACAAAGCACGGAATACAGAAATTGCTGAGCCGAACTTCATACCGTATCCATACGCGCGACCAGTGCTTCCCAACTTTCTGCCCGTGCTCTCGAATCACCCGCAGAGGAGGCTGAGAAGCGAAGACGATATATGGGATGAGGTGGAGCAAGATGCTGTCATGCATAATGTTTTGCCAATAATGCCGGCGCCGTACTTCAGAAGTGCCCAAATTGTGCCACCGACTGTGGCCACATTTCCGGTCGCGATGGGCAACTGCGCTGTTCCTATACTAGTGAGTTGTTCAGCGCAAATAACACAAGGACACATTGGTGGGAGTGGACGAAGGGTACCAGTGTCATTCATAGCCAAGAAAAATAAATAAAATCTGTGTGTTGCGCAATAAAAAAGTTTGTAAGTGTATTAAATATATTTTGTGCTTTTTAAATGTAATTAAACTCTTGTATACTGAATAAATTTTCTTTTATAAGATTGGCGTTTAATTTCCACACAGTAAAATTCGAGGTAATACTAATAGTACCCAGTTATTATTCTTTGGTAATACATGAAATATTTTATTGAGTGAGTTCTTAGACTAATTTTAAATAAACTTATTTGAAATATTTTTGTTATAAGCATTTCAAAAATATTTATAATAATTTAAGTTTTAGATGACACAATCCTTACCACTAGTATGAATGCAAAAGTGTGTCTGGTTCTTACTTCTTTATGCTTAAATCGCTAAGGGACCATCCATAAAGTACGTCACACCAATTTCACGGTTTTCAGACCTATATAGGGGGGGGGGGGGGCTTTTGTGATGTTATGAATTTTACAATATTACATCTAAAAATTTAAACTACATCAGTATTTAAAATTTCGACATCAATTTATAAAATTTGTAATGTGTTGTCACAAAACTAAGGACTCCACCCGACGCCTTAAGTCTGACGTACCATGTAACATTTCTACCCCCTCTGGGGAGAGGCTATACTACTTTATGGATTGATACAGATTCGGAAAAGGCGTAGGATAGCTCTTAAAAATATGGTATATCGGAGCTGCGGGCATCTTTAAATTTTAAAATATTAGATAACATTTTAATCCGTTGTAAATATTTCAGCTCACACATCGTGTCCCCCCGGAGAGGTGATGGGGAACAACTTCGTGTGCACCCCCATGTTGACAACCACTGTTTTCAACCAGTCGCGATGGGATTACTATTAAAATTGAAAGTATAAATTACATTATAATTATAAAAAATATCAACATCTTTTTATAAACATTAGAGTAAGATTCTCGAACAAAGTACGAGCAAATGAACATATTATATGATCAGACTGATCATTCATTTATTTATTTACTTAAAAAACACAATAATTATACAGTGGAGACAGCATTTTAAACCAAAGAGGTTTGACTAATGCCACAATACAGTTTTATTCGCAAATTTTGCTAACACATATTAGATACAGTTGAATTGTTAGTAGGTACTAGTTATCATTTTATAACGTCAGTCACGGTGATCAGACTTATAGTAAAGTAAGTAAATCTTTTAAGGGTCAATGTATACGCCTTTACAATAAAATCCTAGAAAGCGTTCAAAATCTTTCTATAAATAAGTTTTAAAAAGTCATAAAAGAATGTTTGTGTGCTAAAGCTTACTATAAAGTTAATGATTTTATGCAACTTTTTTTTTCTCTTTATTCTTTATAATTATTTTACAAATAAGTTACAATAGATTTTTGTAATATTTACAATTACTTGTATTTACATGTATTTAAAACAATTATTGTTTATTAAATTACTTTTAAGACATAATATTGTTATTTTCCATCTTTTTGGTAAAAGGTGCCCGTGGGAGTTTCTGACGCCGGTTCTTCTCGCCGGGTTACTTCCCGAACCGTTCATAAAGTGTATTTAAGATACTGATTTTGAATAAAAAAGATTTTTATTTTGATTATATACGGTCGAATCAAGAAACCTCTTCATTTTTTAGGAGTCGATTAAAAATTGCTTGCGTTCTATCACTACGTAGTTGTTTTCTCTGTCGAATGAGAGGACAAGAGAAGCCGTACTCTGCAACCGTTTCAGTAGGTCTTCTATGAGTTTGAAGCAATAGTATTTGTCGAAACTCGATAGCGACTACGTAAATTTCTAGAATGGCAATTTTAGTTCCGCAAGTGGCCGCTAGATGGACTGTTATGTTTTGCTATCGAGTATCGACAAAAACTATTGCTTCAAACTCGGAATCGGAATCGAAATCAAAATCGAATCGGAACGCCGATTCCTACTTTAGCAAACGTGAAATGACGTTCTAAGCGTAGGCATTCGGTCGAGTCCGAACATTTGAATATGTCGTTTAAGAGTAGAGCAACCAACTTGAGAGAACACTCAAATCTCAATCAATCAAACCTTATTAATTGAGCGTATTCTCAAAATCTACATTTGTAGAGCTGAAATCAGAGAAAAGCTTATATTTTGAAGGTAGCAAAACAAAGTTGCAGGCTGCAGCACACGGAATTGTACTCAACGAGTTTATCGTAAACAATCATCAAGTATAAGATTCTTATATGAGGAAGCGAAGTATTTTTCCGCATATTTTTATCAAGATAACGCGAGTGTTTCGTATTAAATCATTGATTATTTTGAAGTGTATGACTTTATGTACGAGGGCAGAGTTTTAAGAAATCGCCTGATGTTTGTTATGTACTCTAATGATGAAACACAACAGTATTACGCAATTTATTGGCAAATTTACGGTATTCGAACAATAGACACAGTGTCGGCTTTAGCACTATCAGCGCCCGTGGTGAGATTTCTTTAGCGCCCCCTAACTTCAATCCAAACACATGAAAAATCTGCCTTACTTCCTGCGGAGCCTTTTTTTTGGGTCTTAGCCTCACTCTAATGCCGCTACTGTATAGACATGTTACATATTGGTGATTATAAGCTTTAAACATTGCTTAGCCTAGTGGGTAAGACCTTTGGTTCGCATTTGAGAGGGTGCAGGTTCGAACCCGGGTGGAGGCGTGAACCAATGTGACATTTTCCGATCTCAAGTACGTAATACGGATGCTCATTGCCGTGGGAGAGCCATGCTTCGACGAATGACGAATGGGCCAGCTCAACCGGATGGATACCACGGCCTTACAGAAACTTGGTGTGAAACGGCGTTGTGCTGTGTTTCGTTCAGTAAGTGAGTTTACCTGGGACCCAACTTTCCTAATCCCTTATCCCTATTCCTATTCTCTATTCCCTCATAAAGGCCGGCAACTCACTTGCGACCCTTAGGATGTCGCGAGTGTCCATGGGCGGCGGCAGTTGCTTTCAATCAGGTAACTCGTCTACTAGCATGCCCCCTAAAAATATGATAAAAAAATATTTAAAAAGCTACTTAGTTTTCATTTATTTATGATTCTAGCCGTTAAATTAAATCGTAGATTATGTTAATAAGTCATTTTACTACCAGATATGTTGATTCACAGCCAGTTGACAGACCTACGTTATTTGGTAAAAATTGACAATTATATGTCAGCTGTATTCCGTCTGCTAGGTTTGACATGGTACGTTAGCTTAGATCCACAACATAGGGAAAATATACAGTTCCCTCATGATAAACGACGAAGTTGCGGGCACCAACTAGTTAAGAATAACATCACAATCCTAAGTTGTTGCCTGGTATTTCTTGCAGTCTTCGAAATAGTTTGACATCGTCTCCCATGTTTTGACCGTGTGTACCGACCGAGTAAACAGGGGGACCACGCGTACGTCACACCAACGTAAACATAGCCAGCCTGTCTCACGGTAACGTAGATAAGACGTTTATATAATAAGGACGAAGTTATCGGACATCAGTAACATTGTAACATCAGTATAAGACGTACTTACAGTAAAAAATATCATCAAGCGACACCAGGTGTTCCAATTCCCAAGAAGTAGCAGAATGAAGTACCAAGTTGTTTTCGCTTTTCTGCTCCTCGTCGGAGTCTGCTACGGCAGAGCTACTGGCTGGAGTGATAAAGATGGTTCAGAACAACCGGATATACCCTTGGTGAGCATTTTTTTAATAAATTAGGGACAAACGAGTGTACGGGTCGCTCGATGGAATGTTAGTTCCCTCGTTCATGGACAATCGCAACACTAGAAAAGGCGCAAAACCGATGCCAGTCGTTTGGTGAGACTGGACTGAGGAATAAATTAGGGATTTGGGTTTTTAGTCAAAGCAAGTCACGCATTGGAAGAAATATAGCGCATATAAAACTTGTGTCACGCCAGTTCTATGTGAAGTCGAGTCGGCCCATTAGTGCTGAAGTTCGCTATCGAAGAGAATTTTAGTTTGTCTCTAGAACACCTTTACATCAATGCAAAGAGTTTTAAAAGGTGATAAGTAGGAAAGTGTTGGCGCAGTCTTAGTCAAAATGCCCTTTTTAAACATCTTTTATTTCTTTCAGGACGTTCTGCAAAATATGAAACCATCTCGCTTCGTACCTATCAACAGCGCTCTGTTCTTCCGGAGATTCGAAGCCTGCCAGGAGGGCTACCAGAGAGATGTCATGGGAATATGCCGGGAAGTTTGGGATTAATTCCTTAATAAGTTTTAAAAGGAAAGTTTCTAGAAAATTTGTGAACTTTCCAAACAATGCCACCCGGTGCAATAAATTGTGATATTAATTAAATAAGTTAGCTATACTGAATATTAGTGTGTAATTTACTTTAATAAAGTTAATTTAAGGTTAATTTTGCTTTTTTTAAAACTTTTTTACGCGCGAATGAATGACGCTTGTCCATACAAATCTCAAAAAACAAGAATTTATTTATTACTTACTAAGCACTACCATTTTCATAGTGAGCTCTGCAAGTTGTTTCGGAGTTAGTGATTATACTTAAAGGTGTTTGTGTCCCTGAGGGTTTCTTCAGATGGCACGCGCCGAGCATGCGCAGTACCCGCCCACGCGTTGAGCCCGCGCCGAGCCCGCGTCGAGCCTGTGATAAACCCCCACGGGCCTCGTGCCCACTCATACTACCAGTGACTACAGGCGGACGCAGGCCATGCGCTGGATGGCGCAGGACGTGGGCGTGTAGACCTCGATAAAAGAAATTTAAGATCTATTAATGGATTATAAGACTCAAATTCTTATTTAACGAATTTAAATGCCAGTTGGACGCGGGTAGTGTGCGCTGGGAGTGCGCGTGTGTGGCTTACACCGCTTGTCCACCAAAACCGTCAACCGAAAATGAGATTATTTCGGACCTATAAAATGCAACTTTATGATCTAGGCTACACAGTTTGATTTCTTAGCGACATTGCTCTATATTATAGGCGTAGAGGAAAATCAAACCTCTACTCTACGTAATAAAGTTGCATTTTATCCGGCCGCAATATTCCCCCTCAAATGCTCTTATCAGGCACATGCACGAAGCTTGCTGCGGTATGACACCTGTGACATGTGACATGACTGATAACTTACAATCGCATTCACCTTGTCATATGTCATATAATGTTAGGTCAGCATAGGCTTTTACGGTTTCTTAGGCCCCTAGATGATCAATTTTATTGACTAGTTGATGCCCGCATCTTCGTTGCGCGAGTATATCACGGGAACCGTACATTTTCCCGGGTTAAATAATAATAGCTATCAAATGGTAATGATATTCAGAGGGCAAGCAAGCAAACTGGTTACCTGATGGAAAGCAACTGTCGTCGCCCATGGACAGTTGCTACATCGGAAGAGTCGCAAGCCTTTATGAGGGAATAGGGATAAGGGATTAGGAAAGTTGGGCCGCCAGTAAACTCACTCACTGAACGAAACACAGCACAATGCCGTTTCATGCCAGTTTTCTGTAAAGTCGTGGTATCACTCCGGCCGAGCCGGCCCATTCGTGCCGAAGCATGGTTCTCTCACGGCAATAGGAATCTGTATTTTGTACTTGAGATCGAGAAATGTCTCATTGGTACATGTCGGCTTACACCTCCACCGGGGCTTGAACCTGCAACCTCTCGAGCTCGAACCAAAGGTCTTACCCACTAGGCCATGGTCGCTCTAGTCTATCAATCACATTGAACAATAAAAATGTATTGTTCAATGATATTGTATGTCTGGGAGCTGCCTCAGGCCGGCCTCAAACGTACATTTTGTTTATTAGTTATCCTAATTCCGAGGTTGTACAACCTAACCACGAACCACAGAAGCTCAGGTACCTCGGTGTTTCTGCACTGTGGTGTTACACGTGAGTGGCACTCCATTTCGGCATTGAGCAATACACTGCCTTATTATCTTAGAAATGTCTTCATTGTTTTATTGCCTCTTTTGGGTTTAGTATGTATTGTTCAATTTTTTTTTATTTTAGTTGTAGGTATAAAATTTTGTTTAATTTTAGTTTTTATGTATTATGTATTTTAGTGTATTGCCTTAGTGCACGAATAAACGATTATTTATTTATTTATTTATTATTTATTTATTATTTATTTAATGTATTGAATCAGTAGAGAATACACTAGCTAGCGCACACATAC
>JAOTAV010001679.1:0-33794 GCA_026546445.1 Cyclargus thomasi | reverse complement strand
ACGTATAGGCCGCCTCGACCGAAGTTAGGGTTGCCAGGTCGCCTAACCTAATAGCCGAACAGACCAGCCAGTTTGGCAGGACATTTAGCTAAAAAATTGAGTTGTTAGTATTTTTATTATCATAAATCTTGCTCTAGTGAAATAATAAATAAAAATGAATACTAAATTTTTATTGTTATTATATTTTTATATACTTCTTTATTGCGAAATGTAAAAAGTTTAACAAAAGCCGGACTAAACGGACACCGTTTATTTTGCCCGGACATGCAATTAAAAAGCCCAATTATGTCCGACTTTATCCGGACGACTGGCAACGCTAACCGGAGTGATACCACGGCCTTACAGAAAAATTGCGTGCGTTGTGCTGTGTTTCGTTTAGTGAGTGTGTTTACTGGTGACCCAACTTCCCTAACCCCCTATACCTGTTCCCATTCCCTCATAGAGGCCGGCAATGCACTTGCGGATTTCGGATACCACAAGTCTCCGTGGGCAAAGGCGGCCTTCCACTCTTCTTTGTTTCAGGTAAATCGTTTAAAGCTTTTTAAAGCTTGCTTGCACCCTTAATATTTTAAAAAAGTAGCTGTTCAAAATTCCAAATTTGTAGAGATTGTTGTTGTCCGTGACTACGTCCGCGTGAAACTTTATAAATTATCTCGTATTTACCTTTTTTTTGATTACTGCTCGGCTCCTATTGGTCGTAGCGTGATGTAATATAGTCTATAGCCTTCCTCAATAAATTGACTAACACATTATAGTCTTTTCAAAATTACTTGCAACGGAATATTATACAGACTTTTACATTTCACATGAATATTTGTGCCAAGTTACGGCAAACAGAGTATTATACTACACTGTACAAGTACCACTAATTAGGTGTTTCGTAAATGTAAAAGTTTGCTTGTATCTTTAATCACGCCAAATCCCCTAATTTTGCCCATGTAATGTTCCCGTGGGATATAACATCTTGATATTGACATAATTCCACGCAAATTTATTATTTTTTTTATTTAAACTTAATTCACATAAAAGTACCAAGGTGGACTTAATGCTTTATGGCATTATCTACCAGTCAACCTTTGGGCGTTACAGAAATAAAATAGGACAGGTGCCAATCGAGTTACAATAGGGAACTTTAAAAATAATCACAAATATGTTATATTACATAAAATATATGCAATATTATACTATTCATACTTATAAAATACTGTATAATAATATAGCAATACAATATAGTAACATAAAAAAATATATACATACATATACACATACATACATACTCAGATGGTTATACATACACAGATGGTGTACACACATGGTTTTTGCCATTCTGATATTCGGGGGAAGAGCATTCCAGAGGAGAATGGCCTGGATGTTAAAGGAAGAGAGAACGGAACTGGATTTGTGGGAAGGGCAGCCTAAACGCTGATTTGTAGTGGATCTGAGGTTTCTACCATGGCCTGAGGTTTCTATCTATTTCTATCTTGTCATGTTATTTATCCGGAAAGGAATTTACAAAAATATTTTACTTTTTTTTTACGTGGCAAGTGAAACGCGATCGTGACAAAAGATAATGATACTACTTTATGACAAGGCTGTGTTTCACTATTCTACGTTACATAAAAGTATACATGAAGTGGCATTTTTATACTCGCGGGCGCGTGCCGCATACATCGGAAAACCACCACGATCTTACAATGTTTTTTTTTTTTTTTTTTTTTTAACTTATCAAGATTCACTGTCCCCTTCTGTTGGGTCACATTTTCAATGTTCCAGAAAAGGACTGTGAATCTTTTTTTTTTATTTATTTATTTATAAACAAAACATAAAACTCTTACAGAAATATCTCACCAAACCAAAGTTTATCGGTGAGAATAATATCGGTTTGTCTATATATATACGCGAGGGGAAAACTTTGTATCCTTTTTTACGAAAGACGCGTAGACGTAAAAGCATGAAATTTCTCCCAGTTATAACTGGTATGGAGGTGGAGCGTGGAATACCAATATTATTTTAAAATATGCTTTGGTCTTACAAATTTTTAGTAAACTAAAATCTACGCACATTACAATATTTTGACATGACACGATAATCACACATCAAATATTCTATTGTTTATGGTTGACGTCTTGGACTACAAAGACAAAACGATTTTTAATTCCGGCCACTACTTCCTGAGATAAGAACGTTCAAACTCTTCAGCTTTATATTATTAGTATAGATCAGTCCATACTGTGAAAATAACACATCCAAAATAACTACAACACTCAGCACTGTCGCATATCCAATATAAACTGATGATACATCCGTCGTAAATTCGTCACAGTAATGTCACATCAAAATGATCATAACGCAAACACGGGATCAAGCATATTAACATAATTTCACAACACATAGTAACTGTGACATACAATTTACGAACAGCTTTTGACTCATTGCATGCGTCGAATTTGGAACTCCCGTAAAAATAAGAATATTCTCGTAAACTCGTTTAGAATTATTATGGTTTTCCAAGATCAAAAAGTAGCTTATCTTAGTCTCCACACTTTCAACTACTTATAACTATGACTAAACCAAAAATCTAGTCAAGTGGTTGCGTCGTAAGGGCGTGAAGGAAGGACAAACAAACTTTCCTATTGACAATATTAGTATGGATTGTGAAGCACGTACAAACTTAATTTTGTTAATCTTAATATCTGTGGTGCAGCAGAGATATCTCATTGTTGTAAGAGTGTAGTCAGCTTATAAACACGTGTACCATCAAAAAATGAATTAATAAGCCATTGACGTACTATCCAACTTCTAAGGTCTGTTTCTCCACTTCCTGATAAGCCTTGGATAGTCTATCCGCAACTTATCTGACATCTGAAGTATGGAGATTTGTCGAATACATTGTAGACAACCTACTCGATACTTATCAGGAAGTGTATAACTAAGAAACATTTTTGTTACATATGTCAACATGTTATTTCTTCGTATTGCATACGTTCGTAGATGTGAGTAAACTGTTTCGGACATAGAAATAAGAGGAAGACGCTTTTACGTCTACCGTAATACGTGTTAAAACCGTTAACGAAAGTACGTGAAGAAGTATTAGTTTTTAACGATATAATATGTTAGACTTTAAGACAAGCTTTGCCAACCTTTATTTCGTCAAGCTTACGCGAGCCAAACGTAATATTTTCATGGTCTCCCTTAGGTAAGTTTGAACAAAAATTAGGAACGAACATTTTACTTATTATTGTAACAAAAAATTAAAACCGACCTCCAAGGGAAAATAATAAAAAAAAACTAAAAAGTTTTAAATAATATATATTCTTCAATAGTGCCTTAAATTAGACATTCTAGAAATATACATGATGAAATACACTTGATGTTTAAATTGCTGTGAGGTTTACTGTTTTTAGACATTTAGCTTGTTACTGTTTTTATACCTGAAGAAGTAACAAACACACAAACTCACAAACTTTTACATGTATAACATTTGTACTGACTACCTTTCTGCACTTTCGTATTTGATAGTATAAGTCACCGTTAGTACAAAACTGTAGCCACAACATTTCGCAGTCGCATTCCGACATTTTCATTCACCGTTAAAAGGGGTTAACTTTTCAGCGGAAAAGCACCGGGTTTTATCGCACAAAAAGAAACTCTTGTCCCCTTTTTTCTTTGGAACAGACCTTTGAAAGATGTTTCTTTGCGAAACCACCGGTTTTTATATTGGCCGGCATAACTCTGTTAGTAATGTTAAGATAATGAAATATAACAATTTTTGTGTCAGTGTTTGCTTTTGTGTTTTATTTTCTACTAGCTTTGAAATTAGAAAATCGCATAAAAATACGAATTTCTTCTTTAGTCTTTTCAACTAAATCTATGCCAAAATGTAAAGTCGATTAGTGTTTATAAGTTTGTCCTCTCTTTACTAGGAAAAACAAACACACTTTCCTATTTATAATTTGGTAATATTAGTAATATTTTTCATATTATTTAAATACGTCCGCGTTAAACCACACAAAAATAATAGTACTACTACAGAGACTTACTCTAAAAACTCGTTAAAGTTAATATCAATCACGTTACGTTCTTATTAAGTTCGAATTCTCACCGCGCCACGCTGTATGACTACAATAATTATTATGATGTTGACAACTGCACTCGAGCGCGCTCTCTTTCTCACGCATAGCTCGTACCTTTATCTCGCTCGCTAGCGATATCAGGATTTAACCTTTAAAAATACCGTTAATCTTTCTGTACATTTAATATTTTTACAAAATAATCATAACGGCCCATCCGTTGCTCTAAGGATCAGTAATAAAACAGAAATTGACAAAAAAACTTTGTCTGTTTGTACGCGCTAATCTCCGTAACTACTGGTCGGGTTCCAATAAAATATCTTTTCTTGTTTAATAGCTATTAAGCCTAGGCCATGTATATTGTATAGAATATTTTTTATTCCGAAAAATGAACGGTCCCGCGTGATAAACAAATTTACGCGCAATGAAGTTACGGGCACCAACTAGTATTATTATATAAATATATGCATATTATATAATAAATTTAAAAAAAAATATTTCAATTTCATTGTGAATGTGGTCGAATCCGTTTAAGTGATGTAATTACAAGTCAAACTCTGGCGCTTGCGCCACCAAACATTTATTTTAATTTTTAAATATTGAATTAAAAATATAAAAACATCAAACATATTTGTTTAATAAAAAAACTCGCAGGTGAAGCCCTAGTGATTTGCCCCTTCGGAGGGGTACTTGCAGTTTGGCACCACACGCGCGAGTACAATAGGCCTGGTGAAACTTTATCAATTATCCCGTTATTATAACATGTTTTAATTACTGCTAGGTTCCTATTGCTTGTAGCGTGATGTTATATAACCTTCCTCGATAAATAGACTAAACAACACAAATTTTCAATTCAGGCTAGTAGTTCCTGAGATTAGCGTGTTCAACAAACGCTTCAGCTTTATATAGTTTGTCGCGTTAATTTGGACAAGATCATCAAGATCCCTATTTCATTCAACGCTACCATTTGGAATAAAAGTATCCTATTATCCAAGTCAGATAAATAAATTTTTACGTTTGTAACACTAGTGTAATTCCTATATTATGTAATTTCTATTGTATTAATTAGTTCTAAGAGATTAATTTTAAATCAAACTGATCCGTGTCCTGATTAGGATTTTTATTTTTTTATGTATGATATGATTTTAATTTTTAGATTTTAATATTTTATTTTTTACTTCGAACCTAAGGTGCCCATTGAAAATCAGCGATACGGATCCATCCGTATCAATGCTGAATGGGAACCGATTTGGTATTATGTAACTAAGCTGTAATTTTGTGTTATTATTTATTTTAAAATACCAAATAAATTTATTTTCTTTCTTTCTTTCTATAAATTCTAAGATGTTATATCTAGGAAAATCTTTCAGAAATATGTATCATTTTCATAACACAAACGTACAAACAACATTAATATGCCTGATGAAACAGAAAAGTTCAAAAGTCACCACTACAAACCGATTGTAATGATATTATAACGGGCAATGAGATTATCATTATGAAATGCGAATGTATTCGCGTTTTTATTATCTCCGAAACAAATGAATAATGATGGGGCCACGTGTCACTGGTTATTAAAATTGAATTTCGAATTTACATAAAATAAAAGGCGCGGTCCATCCGTTGCGCCATTTTATAATTTGTTAATTACTATCAAAGTGTCATTTATTTTGTATTCAGTTTTGCAATGGGTTTTTTAAGAGATACTAAAAATCCAAGGGTTGCTCATGGAGTTACCCGTTGATTTAAAGAGTAGTTAGTTTATTAAATAATTTTAAAAACATTTCCATGTTTTTGTCACGGTGGAGTTGGTACAGTTAGATCAGATTTTTAAGTAATAAATTGAATTGCTGCGAAACGCAGCCAAAACTTACGAAGCGAAATCAGCTTTCAATAGATTTATTACCTAAATCCGCAAAAAAATGAGATTCTCCTGGATTCCCGTTGCCGTTGTGATTAATGTCAAGTTGAACCGAAAATGTTGCATTACCTGAAACCAAAAATTACATTTTATTAATATAAAAACCGAGAAAATTAATAAATTTATGTTACGATGTAGACCTTCCGTGACCTAATGGGTAAGACCTTTGGTTCGCACTCGAAAAGGTGCAGGTTCAAACCCCAATGTACCAATGAAACATTTTCCGATCTCAAGTACGTAATACACGAATGGCTCAGCTCGATCGGAGAGGCCTCACAGAAACGACGTTGCGCTGTGTTTCGTCCAGTAAGTTTACGGGAAGTTGTCACTTTCCATCAAGTGACCTGCCTGCTCGCCTGCCCCCCAACTCTCATAGAAAATGGATATCATGGATATACAAGTCAAACTTGCAACGATTCGATTTTTACTTCAATATTAAATATTACTAGCCGGCCTGTCAACGCTGTCCTGTCATATTGGTTTGTGAATCTAAGCCATTCTCAAATCCCCTTGAGTATCTACAAAAAGTTTTATCAAAATCGGTCCAGCCGGTTGGGAAAAGTTCAGTGACAAATACACGTAAAGCTAAGACAGCCAACTACACTTTTTGAATACGGATGGATTTTTATTCCGAGAAAAAAGCCGTCTATTCTGGACGTCGGTTTAATATGGGCTTATTTGTTAGATACTACCCACAAAAAGGAATAAACATAATATAAGCCTACCAACTTGTACTTTAATTTCCTATTCCGAGTCCAGTGAGACGGATATATCGCATGAAGGATTCTCGCAAAATATTGTACACTTTTGTACGATTTTGTACACTTTTGTGGCCGTTATCAAGTGGGCACATGACGAGGGTTGGGTCCGCGATTTACGTCAATTATTTAATATTTGGACGGTCGGTTCATTGTCTATTTTTGGTGACGTCAACTTGATATGGCCTCAAAAGATTTAAATATATTTTGGTTACCATTTTCTACAAATGTGGCTGTATCGAACCAGCACGCTTAACATGGCCAGTATTTATAAAGATTCACGTGGACATAGTCGCGGGCAACAACTATTAGCTACATGACTAAACCTTGGCGCCAGCTTATCATAATTGTTTGGCCATTATATTTTGTTTGACAAGTCTGTTTGTACTGACAAAACGTTATAAATTGATACGACGTACTTTGCTGTTAATCCAATGTAACGCTTGTGGTCCAGTGGTTTATAATTTTGCGTCGTGGGCTTCCCGCGTTGGGAACATTTTGTTTCCTAGTTAGGACAACGCAAGCTGATCATTTAATGACTGACGAGTAAGATCCATGCGTCGGGTAAGCACGTAAAAAGTCGATCCAGCGCCTGATCTCTCGCCAGTCATCTATCCTACTGGATTATAAGAGTAAAAGAAGAGAAAGTTGAGTATTGTGTGTTACAGTCCCCTGTATATTCACTGTAAAAATAGGCCCAGGGGCGTTTTTTAAGCTAGCGCGCCCCTGGCTCCTGCCGCTTTCCACCCCATCATTCTCGGGCACGATCGCCCTAGGAGCGACTGGTTGGCATTTCTAGTAACTAGAAATCAAATAAAACTTAACTATAATAATTAACATTCCTCAATTTTCAACCTATTCCAATGCGTACTATTCAGATTTTGGTGACGCCATTTTTAGTATATATCAATTCTAGTTTCTCTAGCCAGTTACTCAGCGTGTTTTGCTGGCCAATAACTATATTCGATCACTGGCCAGTCACCACATCGAATCGAGTAAAACTTGGATAATTTCAAGTTGGGTACTAAGTTCACTGCGCAATAACGGCGTTATCTGAGACTTACTGGATATAAAATACAAAGTGACGTCATACGCGCGACATGTTTGCATTATGACGCGACTGCCTGAGACTTTAAGGTACGTGATATGCAAGCTGATTGGTCGGATCTGGCAAATCCGCGCTGCATGAAGACTCAAATTTTCTCAGAAAATCCCCTAACACAAACATCGAGCATAGAACCAAAAGAGCGGAAATGTTATTAGTTTTGTTCAAAAAAAAATCCACCCAAAGCCACTGCGCTCTGATTGGTCGGAAGTATCGGAGTACTTACACACAGGTCTCTTATTGGTGCGTACTGTTTAGGTGCGAGCATTAGTTGGTTGGCGGTTAATTTGTCAGTGCCAAAACACTGAGAAGTTTCGGACGCCGATGGCTCATATTACTTCTCTATAGGTTATATTCTCGATTAACACTTAGATTAGGTTTCTTACAAACTAAGTAATCTAAGATTAAGTCTGAAAACGTAATGTGTACATTGGTAATACAGAGTTTCGTTAGTTTTATACTGAGCTTATCAGAGAGTAAACATTTCTGTATTTCACGTGCCGTTTATAAAAGAATATATACACAGGGAATCCAAAGTGTAGTTAAATACCTAAAGATGATTTGTGAATCGTCATTTCACGATCTCAGTTCTCACTTAGTGGCATTTAATAACTTAACTTTAATTTAATGACGTGATCTACGGTTCAAACCACTGAGCGAATTGGGTTTAAATTTAGAACACGGATAGGTGTAATGGCGTAGGTACCAGCTAAGAAAGATTTTGATAAATTCTTTTGAAGGATGAAATATGTTTGAAAATGCTTCTTAACGCGAGCGAAGTCGCGAGGAAAACCTAGTCGTCAGGGTATTGTACTTCCTTTGTGCGTCTGGAAATTTGTCTATCCCGCTTTCTGGATCACCATGCTAAACCGGCTGATATGTTGTGAATTACCTATACGGAACTTATCATGAAGCGAGGCCCTTAATCTCTTTTAATGCAGCCGTTAGAAACGATGAGCATTCTCAGAGCGATCTAGCTCTTAGGATTCAGACCACTCGCGTTTGTAACTTCTTTGACAGAGCATTAGAACCCTTAACCTATTTTCAACACGACCTAATTTAGGATAACGGGGTTGTTCTAAACAATTAGCCAAATGACCCCAAATTCTAAAACGTTTTTAGGATTGATTTATTCATAACCCATCCACTTATTTACATATTGAAATATTTAATACTTCAGCTGTGTCCTATAACGTATGCTTTTGTTTGAAGTTGTTTTTAATTCATTTACTAAATACTCGACTTAGATGTCGCCCTGTGGTCAAAATGCGACCACAACAGAAATTTAAATATATCGTATAGAGGAGCTATAGAAAAACTAATCTGTTTTCAATTTAATCACAAACTTCAATTTGGCATAATAGTTTCGTTACCAGGTCATAAAATTTTATTAAAAAAAAACAGACGTCAACAATATTTCGTGTATGATTATTGTGGCATGTCAAAATATTGTAGTGTGCGCAGCGTTTTATTTTTTTTAAATATGAAGGATAAAAGCATATTTTAAAATAATATTGATGTTCCACGCTCCTCCTCCATATCAACTAGAAGTTATAACTACGAGAAATTTCACGCTTTTATATTTACGCGTCTTTCGTAAAAAGGGGTAAGAAGTTTTCCGCTTTCGTATTAATATATAGATGGAAATGTTTGTTGGCACGTAAATCGCTTACTCCTAGATATACTGACTTGGGGCTCTCACACAAAACCACGAATTCCAACACAACACAAAGACCTATTGCAAAACGCAAACTTAAATGACATTACGAAGTGATGCGAAATCGCAGTTTTGTGTAGGAGTCCTTGCATCCCACCAAGGTCCTAATGCACAACGCGATTGGGCCGACAATAGACCTGCGAAGTACGATCTCAAGTTTTTTTTTTCCGATCAAAATCGAATTCCGATCTTCGCTGCCAGTGCCTGCGACACAAAAAAAATCCAATAAAATTCCACTTTATAAATTAAGCAACAGGTTTCTTTTTGACATTGGTCAAGCTGCCCATGACACCGCTGCATTGTAGTGGCGTAGAGCAAAATGAAACATATTGCTTATATCATAGAGTGGAATTTTATTTTAGTTACTGGGTGTCGCGGTTGCCTGTTGCGTTGATCCAAATTGTACCTTACGCCGTTTGTCCACTAACACCGTCAACCGAGAACGAGATTATTTCGGCCCTATAAAATGCAACTTTATGATCTAAGCTATAAGTTTCATTTTCTAGCGACATTGCTCTATCGTCAATGTCGACGCCGCCATTAAAGGTGTAGAGGAAAATTAAACCTCTAGTTTATGTCATAAAGTAGCATCACCTTAGGCCTTATAAAATGCTGGAGTTGTCCAAAACGATACATTTTTTCATTTATTGAAGAAGTATGTTAATACTTTCGCGCTCCAATTGTCAAATATTACAAATCGAGAAACCGTACAAGGATAATAACATTAACAAAAGTATAAGGAAATTGGTGGATGCCGGACAAATGCTAAATGCCTTGTAATCCGCATTCAACGATTTTGCCCAAATGCTTTTGTCACAGTTAAACGATTTTGCAAATGCTTTTGTCACAGTTAAACTGTATATGACTTAATTTATTGCTTTGGTGGCACGTGAGCCTAATATAAAAAGGATTATAACAGTACGAAGGGACACCATTATACCAACACTCGTAATTTCGTTTGTATTTTTTAAACGAATTTACGAGTGTTAATGTAATTACAAAAAAAAATCTGTCACTTATATAACTATAATAAACAACTATATATAACTATAATAACTATAAAAAACACACACTATAATAAACATAAACATTGAGGAGGTAAGCAAATAAAAAGTGAAAGCATGTCTGTCAGTCACCTCTTCACGTCCAAACCGCTGAACCAACTTTGTTTTTTGGTATGGAGATATTTTGGGTCTCGGGGAAGGGCATTAGATAATTATGACCCCGGAAAAAATATTGTTCCCCCGTGATAAACGAATAATGACACAACGCAATTGGAGGCGTCATGTAATTTTAAATAAATAACACTTAATAATAATAAAACGGAATTACTAAAAATATATAGGAATATATTTGTCGTGGGAGAGCCCTGCTTCGGTACGAATGGACACCACTGCCTCACATAAAACTGACGTGAAATGGCGTTGTGCTGTGTTTCGTTCAGTGAGTGAGTTTACCGGTGGCCCAACTTCCCTAATCCCCCTATGCCTATTCCCATCCCCTATCCCCTCACAAAGGCCGGCAACGCACTAGCGACTCTTCGGATATCACGAGTATCCATGGGCGACGGCAGTTGCTTTCCATCGGGTAACCCGGCTGCTCCCTAGCCCCTTCAAATATCATAAAACATATCAATCATAAGTAAGTTTAGATTAATGTTATTTTATTCTCTTATTCTCTCAAACGAAATTACCAAAAAACTAAAGTACTCATCTGATTGTGGACAATTCTAAGCATAGTTTTATAATGAATGTTCCGTAGATGTTTGACGGAGATAAGCCTGTCTCTACCATTCCAAAACACACTTTGATCCGTTGACATAAAGTTGTTTTCCCGTTGACTTTATTATTTCATAAGGTTCCGTACAGGGAGCAGCCTGTTTATTGTTGTGAGTTATTGTCTCCCCGTTCCATAATTTAAGCGCTACGCCGAATTTGCCAAACAATCGTAAACTCAGAATGGAGATATAACGTTTATTACCGTTTAACTAATGTCATGATTAGATGGATTTATGTCCCATGTGACGAATTAAGCCGCACGGGGCGCAGCGGGCCGCATTTTTCATACTCTTGTGCATAAAATGTGATCGATTGCGCCACAATGTGCGTTAAGCTTTACGCATGTACCAACCCTTAGAGATTAATAAAATGTTGCTTCGGTTTATTATGTATGCGTTTGTGAATAAATTAAATCTTTTGATGAATGAGATTATTACGTGTGAGTCAACCCTATTTGTTTCAGTAAGATTATGAAAATATATTAGAATATGTACGTGGTGGAAACGGGGCTTAGTATTCAAATTTGTTATTAATTTTGAATCCATAAGAAATATTTATAATAAAATTGAAATGAAGACTCAGTCAGTCACTCAGTCTTCAGTTTATATTTTAGTAACAAAATAATATTTATTTATAAGTCATCGAGAGTTTCTAATTAAAAAAAAATAATATTATCATACGAAATATTCTATTGAAAATTTAAATATTTACACCATGGGGGAAATCAAAAGAGAGCCAACTGACGGACTTACGTCATTTGGTTGGAATACGTCAATTCCGTATTAGTTGTGATCTGTAAGCTACGTTTAACATAACCCGACCAAATTACTTAGATCCACAATCTGTATTTCTTTCAACTTCTCTGAATGTACATAGCGGCACTTTAGCTAGAGGACGGCAGCATAGAAAATCATTTTTTCTATTCTTTCATACTTACTAAGGGCATGTTTCACCGCTTACTAATAAAGTTTCAGACAGGCTATCCACAGCTTTTTTACAGATTCTCCATACAACATCTCTCAAAAAAAGTCGTGGATATACTATCCAACACTTATCAGTTAGCGGTGAAACAGACCCTTAGTGTCTTGACTCCTGAACTTTAACATTTCTTGAAACATAAAGCCCTCTCTAAGACTAAGTGGGCCCTATCATAATACATGACTATATATATCAAGCAAATATTATTGTATCGGCCTCCATAATTGTATGCCAGAGTTTCCCCAGACGCAAACTATACACAGATTTCCCAGAATAATAGTTACACAATAGAATATCCATGATATTAGGTACCCAGACTGGAGCTGTATAAGACGATATAATTAATTAATTTATCGACGAAATTTCGTTAAAGATATATATACATGAGAATTTGAACAAAGGTACAGATCTTGGATCTAAGTAATTTGGTCGGGCTATGTCAAACTCAGCCGACAGATCACGAGTTATGGAATTGACATATTCCGATCAAATGACTTAGATCTGTCAACTGGTTCTCCTTTAATTTCCCCCATTATACTAATTAAGAACACTACCTAATTTTTCTCTTTTACAGCCTCGCTTCTCATTTTTATTTTTATTTTTATATTCTTTAGACCCGGCTAATTTAAGCGCATTTTTAAAACAAAGGAAGCAGATACTTATAATTTAATTATTGAAACATTGATGATGTCAAATACATCGACTTCGACAAAACTGGCTTTGACAAATACATTCATTTCCATCCAATAAATAAATACTAAATTTATATCCACAATTCATGAAACGGAAGTATGAAGCCTATGTGCCATGTAGGTAAATACTATGATGTGTTGATGAAATTATTGTAGTATTTGAGGTCGTCCATCCACGAATGTAGGTCGATTCTATTTCGAAATACGCTAACAGATATTACCTATTGTGCGCTTCAATTTATGTCCTTTATTTATGAATTATCTTTATATGTATATATAATTCTTGTGTACGTGTATTGTGAGTAATTTGTGTGATTTTTTTGTGTCTTTCAGATTTGGGA
Organism: Cyclargus thomasi; assembly: GCA_026546445.1. Classification (NCBI taxonomy): domain Eukaryota; kingdom Metazoa; phylum Arthropoda; class Insecta; order Lepidoptera; family Lycaenidae; genus Cyclargus; species Cyclargus thomasi. The sequence goes on along the minus strand of JAOTAV010001679.1, from coordinate 20,434 downwards.
ATGGTTTAGATTCACAAACCAAGACGGGCAGGACATCGTCTGTCGGATCTAATGAAAATACTAATATAAAAAGACGCCCGCAACACCGTTGCGTGTTGACAAACTTTTTGTTGCGTGGGAATCAAACATTTTTCCCGTCAAAAGTAGGAAAATCGGGTGATGGCGTTAATTGTTAATTTTCCTGTGCAGGGCACTAGTTGAAGCTTATAGCTTGGTAAAATTTCTATGAACAACCCTGTGGGTTAGCCAAAACCGAAACGATTTCGTTTCTTTGTAGATTTCATTTCCATACATTTTGTTTGTCGATTCTACGAAGAAACGAAAATGTTCAGATCTTGGCTAGTCCCCCTTATGTCTCACGAGTCAGGCGCATGTATGTTTTACCAAATAAAGTTAATTTCTTTCTTTCTTTCTTTCTTTCTTTCTTTCATATTAGGTTGTACCTTATACAAGATGCATTAGCGGAGATTTTTCGATTAGGAAAAAAGTAATAACATTGTATATCATATCACTTTTATTAATACGTTTGTCCACCATGAGTACGATATGTATAAAATAACCAACAAATTAATCATGTTTCAATCAGGCATAAAGAATATCGCAGGAACATGTGGTTTTCGCTGCACAATGAATATTTAATGGAAGCAAATTTCACGAATTGTGGTCTTTGATTGCGATGTATCGATGTTTCATATTTTAAATTATTCCGAGTTTAAATAATGCATTAATAATATTGATATGTTGAAATACAAACGCCACAATCACAATCAGTAGTTATAGTTTTTTTTTTAGTCTATACTGATAATATAAGGCAGACGAGTTTGTTTGAACGCGCTAATCTCAGGAACTACTGGCCGGAATTAAAAAAATATTTTTGTTTGTGAGTAATTTATCGATGACGATTGACACACTGAGCCGAGGAGTAACAAAAAATCGAAAAACTGCATAATTTCATTCGCCGAGCAAAACTGTTAAAGCTACAGCCATGAAAATTGGTGAGTTTTATTAGGTAGACACTCGCTAAGAAAGGAATTTTAAAAATTCTACCCCTATGGGGGTGAAATAGGGGTTGAAAGTTTGTATGAAAGTTCGTCATTTGTTCAGTTAAAGACATGAATTTTTTTTCTGACCTACTGATTTCAAATAAATAAATAAGTGTTTCAGCATTTTTTTTAATGTTACTCCTAAGAGGGTGAAAAGGGGGTTAAAGTTTCTAAAAATTTTTCTACGCAAGTACGTCATTTCTAAAGTAAGAGACCTTCAATTTTATTTCTGAGCTGCTAATTTAAAATGAATGAATACGTGTGTAAGCGTTTTATAAAATTTTACTTCCAGAGGGTAAAATAGGGGTTAAAAGTTAGTATGAAAATACTTCTTAATGCGAGCGAAGCCGCAGGAATAAGCTAGTATTGTATAAAGCTTTACGCCGACGTAGTCGCGGGTACAAGCTTTTGAAAAATACGTCAACCGTCAGTAATACCATATTTACTCCATAAGGGAAATTGAAATAGAGTTTTATCAGAAATATGTCAATTTTATGTTAATCGTGATCTGCCGACTGGGTTTGACATAACGCAACCATCTTAGAACCACAATCTGGCTCTGTTTAAACTTCCTTTATTGTTCATAAAAATCAAGTTGACTATATACACTATCCCCAATTGTAGTGTCGGTCAAAATCGACTTTCTATAAATCTTTTTTCTAAAGAACAATAACATATAAATATAATATACTAATTATATTATATTATAGCTTAGAAATTTCACTAATTAAATTTTTAATTTATTTTGATCTTTCACCCTTCATCAGTCAAAAGCGGATCCAACTTTGTGCTTCATTTATTATTTCGTTTAAAAAGTTCAAAAGGTCAGCGATTACAAAATCATAAATTATATACGAGCATGGGACCTCATACAAAAGACGTTTTAAATCACCAGTCAGAGACCATTCACCCACTGTGATGATTTCGTTGTATGTTATCAAAAAGTCTAATAGAGAACTAGACTTGAACCTTTTTTATATTTTAAATATTCATTGTACATTTGAAACGTAGGTTACATACGATCGCTAAAAAAGAACTTTAAAATCGATTATATTAAAAAAATCCCAACCCTATTCCTGAGGTATTTCCACAATTTACTATAAAATAATTGAAGACAAAGGTGGAAGAAGCGGATTACTAACATTTTACAAATTTTCAGCAAATACTACTTTTTTCCTATAAAATTACAACAAATCTTGTAACTTACCTATTCCATTATCTAGCTAGTGTATCTAGCTGTACATCAAATCCACATTATTTTAATTTAAAATAATTTTCTTTCTCCTAAAGTGTCCATTTACGCTAAAATCCGGGAGATTTAATTAATGTTATTTACCCGCTTCTTCCACGTATGTCTTCAATTACTCTAGGTGAGAGTTTAGTAGATGAAAAACTTTAACTTAGTTGATGCCTTTTGTATGGAGTATAACGTGGAACTCAAATTATCAGAACTGAACGAACCGAAGTCAGTAGGGGAGCCCAAGAGGGGAATTTAGGATTTTCTCGGGCGCGTCAGATTTAGCTAGTTTAGGTATCCTACGTGTCTCTGGTTATCATGGTATAAAATCAGATTTCTTACTTTGTTCGGTTCTTAAAAAGTTATTTTTAAATACCGAAATATCGTCGAAACTGTCAGATTAACATAGGGGGTGTTAAAAATACACCAAAGAATACTTCAATATTAATCAATGATGATAAGATAGAATGTAAGGTAAGCCTGTATTAACATAGAAAAACAAAACCTCACATTTTTCTAACCAAGCTTCCTAGATATTTAATGTCACATTCAACTAAATGCTTTATGCCTTGCTGTCTAAAATCGTCCAATAAATTTTCAATGTAAATAGTTTTTTCAGAGAAATTTCTTTTTTATAACCTTAAAATCGCTGCAGCGTCTTATCCCACCGCTAAAATACAAAATGGCCTTATTATTATTTTCAACGCTGAACTTTATCTGCAAAACGTACTAGGTCTCCGCGACGCTCGAATTACTACAAAAATAGCACTCTCAGCTCCCCGCTTATCATGTCTTCTTTGAATTTGACAACGATTCGGACGAATCGGACAATTCAGCGCAGGCAATTGTGCGAAGTTCCATGACGTTTCATATGTCGAATTCTGGTATTCGTTTCCTTCGTCGCGTTCGGTTTTGAATTCTGATAGATGTGCTTTCACCATTACTCGGTGCTACAAGTATTCGTAGTGCGTAGCACTCGCGTAGACTCTTCTACGTCGTAGACGTTCTACGCCAGAAAAAAAAGAAGTGATTATTTTCAATCCAGTCAGATTTTAATTCAGCATGACGGTCTCGTTACCAGCTCAATTAATTTAATTGACAAATCACCTCAATACCTCTCGGTCTTTTAAATATACAACTATTTTTTGTTATGGTAAATATTAAGGAAAATGGCCTGAGACAAAATCTCTATATTTTTTGTCGGGGCCTTAATTCGAAGCTCGTGTAAGGCTCTGAATGAATATTTACAAGTTATTAGACAGTTTGTTGGTAAGCGCGACGTCATTTGTTACGCAAATCACTCTAATGTATGTATTATGCGTGTTCTAATAACGTAGTTTTACGGTTATACTTTTAAGCTGACTATAAAATGTATATTTTTGAAAGGGATACATTATATACATTATACACTGTTGACCGCAACTTTGACAAAGATAAGAATTGTTATTTTTAATAACTTACTACTAATTAAATGCATATCACACCTCTGACCTCTTAACAAAACCCGCAATAAAATTTTTAGGCTTCAATATAAGAAATTAAATTGAGCAGAGTACAATTCTGTCCAGCGCCATTGTAGTGCATGCTATATATCAAAGATGGCGCTGTTTGTGAAAAATTATTTTTCCTGTTTAACAAAAATAATTTTTCAATGCCGCTCAGTACTTCCTAAGATTAGAGCGTTCAAACAAACTCTTTATCTTTGTATTATTAGTATAGTAATGGTTTTGTGTAAGGTCTTTGTTACTTAAAATTTATGTAGTATTCTCATGAGACCTACCGGCCTAGTAATAAATAGTCTATTAATAGCTAATCAGTAATAATAATACAGCAATTACAATGACCAAATAGCGGATATGGACAAAGCTCTCTCTATAGGATTACGTCCCATTAATCAGCCCTCTGAGTTCGAGATTTCAATAGAGATAGATATACATAGATACACCTATCAAGATCCATGTATCTCTATCTCTATTAAAATATATATCTATATAAGTAGATAGAAGTTGAGCTATTAATAATCATTATAAGTATATAATGATTATTAATAGCTCAACTAACAAATACTAAGTATAGTACATACCCACTATAATCGCGATTCAAACGCGATACAGTTGCGGTTTAAAAAATACAAGCATTCTCACCAGGTGAGGTCGTATGTTAATATTACATTAATAGAAGTTAGTTAGGGGACTGGAAAAGGATATAGGCTATTATTTACTGCATTTAAACATCTCATTCCGTTGAATTGGAATAATAAATAATCCACACCAACGAATATCGAATTTTACGCAGGGAAAACCGCGGGCAAAAGCTAGTGTTTTTCAAAAAGCTTTACGCACACTCTTGACGGGGCGTGCTAGATGCAACGCATTTGCATACAAAGAGCGCACTCAGTCGCAAAGTTGATATGAAAAATGCGCCCTAGCACGCCCCGTCACAGAATGCTCACTTCTTAAAGGGAAACAGAAGAAAATATCTCGGAATATCAAAAGTACATTAGCACTAATTAGGTTAATGTTGGCTATTCCTGATAAGACTTATCTTATTTAAACTTTTAAGCTGGTTACGAAAACAACTTCCGATTTCAGATTTAAAATAGAAATAAAGTGGAAAATAATTAGTATCTTAAGAAATAATGTATATTTTAAATGCAATTTTTAAATAGAGCGACTTAGTAGAATCTCGTATTAGTTGAAAGAGGTTACAGTATTAAAACATTTTCAGTGACTTACTGTATCCTAATTTCATATTATGTGTTACAAACTATTATTTATTCTGTTGTATTACTAATTTTATAAATGCGAAAGTATGACTGTCCGTCGGTTAACTCGTCTCGTCGAAGCCGCTGATGCAATTTCGCTGAAATTTGGTATGGACATACTTTGAGTCTTGGAGAAAGATGGGGATACTTTTTATCCTGACAAAATGTAGGGTGCCCGCAGGCTTCATCTAGTCTCTATTATATGTTGTTTTGAAAAAAATGTACCAAAAGCGCAACCGGGTTAATACACTTTTTTTGTTCCAGACAAATCTTTGAATAAACCCAAAACTTTTTACTATAACTTTACCTTTATTTTCTATTTTTTTACTATCTATAATAACTCCATATTTCTCCATACCTTGTCGTAGGTCTGCTGGCAGAGATCTCTTCTAGAGATGAGCACACATATGTACTGCCACTGCGTTTTCTACTTTAAGTTCGTTTTAAAAATCATGTATGTGCATAAAGAATAAATAAATAAAACTTTTCTATGTATAACCTGTGGTTTAACGTCGTAAGCCATATTTCCCTACAAATTCTGTGACATCCTTGGTCTCTGGGCAACTGTTCGTAAACATATAAGAATGTATTTTTTTTTAATTCTCAAATATAATGTCAGTTTATGTATTAAAGATCGTGATGTATTTATGATCAGATTTACGATAGTAACAGCTATGAGGCTCCATTCCAGACCCCCCTAAACTATTTCGCGTTTATGATGAAAAAAATAGTCTCCCGAAATCGCAACGACAAGTTTGAGGATGTATATCATGCGTTGGTGGAATGTGTTCGAGGAAGAATTAAGGCTGAGAGAAGTGTCTTTTGTTCTGTTCACGGCATTAACTTGTATTGAAACCGGTATTTGCAAAAACGTTTTGGCTTTACATATGTCCGGTGACGCCAAAATGCTATTCAAGTTAGCAAATTTTTTGATTACAATGAAAAATTGTCATAATGTAAGTTGTAACCATATTCAATGATGGTATTATCTTTTAAGTTTAATTCCCTTTTTTTTTTCAATAAAAATTATCAGATTTAAATTAGGTATTAGTAATTTATAATTATTACGGTTTAAGCTCGGAAAGGCAGAAATTGGGTGACAAAAAAAAGTTGATCTATCCAACCCCTAAAATATGATACCGAAACTACTCGTACAACGCTCGCCGTATACCTAGTATTCTATTGGATGGATTCCTGTGAGAGCTTTGTTTATCCCTGACGTATGTAGTAAACTGGAGTTTCTACGCCAGTACGTGTCACTACCAATGTTAGGGATTTCGTATTTTTTGCCCAGACAGTGTTTTTATACGAGAGTCCCGAACTGTTATCAATTTTCGTGTTGAAGTTGATTTTGTTGTTTCATTTTCGTAAACCCTAAAAGGAAGTATTACTTTGAAATATTCGATTGTTTCAACTAGGCTGGACTGGCATGGGAACTGCCTAAAGGACTTGTGTTACAGGTTACCAAACAACGGAAATTTATTTAATATTTTTATAGATGTGTGTATAACATATCTCAGATTTTATTTTATTTCATAATTGACATCCACGATACTTAAAAACTTTTTGTAGCGTCTGCGCGATTCGAACCCCCAACCCTGAGTTAAGCTGCCACTCGCTTAACCTTTGAAGCATAGAAGTCGTCAAATTATTTGTACTTTAAATATCATAAGAGTCCACGCAAAATTGGCGTAATTGACGTACCAATAGACAAATATACAAACTACTATTGCAATTTTAGTGTGATTTTTAGCACTCATATCAACCTTCATTCATTTACACAATGGACCAAAATTTCTATCCCTTAATTTCAAGCGAAAAATTTTCCTCAACAAAAACCTTTTAGTCCAAGAGCCTTCAGAATGTCACATTGTCTCAAATTCCCCAACAATAAGCATATTGACTCGCTATTACCGAATAAAATTTCATAGAAAGGCGAACAAACAGGGATGATCGAGCCAACCATTAGGGGACATGCATAAATTGTTAGCTGTGACGACAGCCGCGCCCGTACAGACAGACGAATGTATCGCAGAAGTTGGAACTTGATCAATATTGGGTTAGTTGACAAATATTTAGCGTAGAAGTTAGTGGTTTAAACGTACAGCTTGAGAACGAGGACTATTAGGTTACGTATTATAACCTTACTAGGTCACAATATTTGAAAGATTTTTTTCTGATCTCAGCTTGAGTATGAGAAATTTTATGATTAGCTTCAACTTAGTAGAACCTTAATAAAACACACTTTGACTTACTTTATTCCAGTATATTCACTTCGATTTTACAAATACAAAGATGATGACTTTGTCGAAACCGGTCGTGTATTTGTTATTTGTAAAATCAAAGTGAATATAGTGGAAATAGTGCATAAAAAAGTGTGTTTCATCAAAATTGAACATGAATTTCGACCATGGACCAACGGTACAAACAATTACATATAAGTTACTTAGTTTTTTTTTCTGAAGTCTTTACTTGCTAGTTACAGCATATATGTTCTTTGTGCTCTCAACTTTTTTTGGAAAATTAAATATTCAACTCATGCCAGGACATAATTATGAACTGAGTGTCGAGTAAGATTTATTTTTCACATCCGACCGTAAACGCATTTCGCGTCGCGAAAGGTCTCGAGCTATGTTAGGTTTGTAGAAAAGAAAATTTTAGAAAAAAATTAAGAGAAATGAGGGAAAACAGTTCCCTGATTTCAGGGAATACGAACTAAGTCACGGGCAAAGTGTAAAGTGTGTTAGTATATATTTAACACTGATCTTCCTTTCTAGTCCTGAAATATGCGACGGAGTGTACGAGGCACCGCTTTTGTCAAATTTATAATTCTCTTTTACATAAGCCTCTTTTAATAGACTATATTTATCTTGTTCTACACCACTTAAAACTTCACCCGCGTGCTTTTTTTAATACAGAACTTACAAATTCTCCTTTACTGTAGCGCAATTTCTTAGGCATTATTAAAGAAACTGTTTTTGTTAAGTACAGCTGCTATCTCAACTCATAGATGGCGTTAGTAGAACAATATATTTTTTAAAATTATTTTTAAATGCATACATAAATAATAGATAATATAGTTTTATAATTAATGTGCAGTAAAAAAGCAAGGCTAAAATTAGTGAAACTGAATCGAATTTTAGTGGAACTTGCAAAATTTATTTTAATTTAAATAGGTGACAATATTCTTAGCACTAGATTACCGTATTTTATACTTCTTTATTAGGCGTTTGACATTTAGTATTAAAGTCAGAATACCGGTCTTTTTTTAAGATAAACATTGTCTGGCTAAAACTAAATTCTGTCTACAATAAAACACAATCATTTTTAATTTGTTACATTTTAATGGCATAATATTTACATGATAAGTAAGAATGTTTGTTTCACTATATTTTGTAAGTGAGTGTGAACAATGAAATTAAAGAATGGATTTTTATGAAATTTGTAGAATTATTTTATTGTTCCCGTGGGATAAATAATTTCCACGCGAGCCAAATCTTTATGTTTGTATGGTCGTCTACAACTGTTTGTAACATCTTTATGATTCAAGCAGCTTGGGATAACATTTGCTACTCAGATACTCTAAGACCCAAGAAGTTTTTGCGGTAAAAATGTACGGCTAACGTGTGTTAAACGAATTTCTACACCAACGAAGTTGCAGAGAATATAACTCGTGTACTTTAAAAATGTAATAACCTGCTTCTAGATGTCGGTTAGAAATATAATTTATTCAACGTCGAAAAACGTTCGAAATTCGAAACACATAATTTAACTTTTATCAAAGGGGGAACATCTTGAACAATAAAATCTATCGAAGTTTGATACAGATAACGAACTTATTGCTTAACTAAACAACAGAGTCATTATGTGACAAACGAACAAACAATAAAACGAAACAATGGGAGTGACAATTGACATTATTAAGGCAATATTGTAGAGACGTGTTCCAGAAAAAAAGGCAGTTCAAATACTACGCTGACACATCGAATTGGGACAATTGCAATGTATTGTGGTTGCTTGTTATTGTACGCGCACATTATTGTTATCATAATCTTTATTGATATTTATACAAATTGTTTAATATCAAAAGTAAACACGATAATTCGGGACAGGCCGCATTGCTTTTTTTAACTGACTTCCAAAAACGAGAAGGTTATATGTTCGGTTGTGGATATACGAGTATATATTTTTTTGTTTTGTTTTGTCATCGATTGGAAAAGTGCGGCCCGCCTGATCAATATCGATTGATAAATTCTACGTATAGGTTTTAAACTTTATAAAAGAACAAAATAAATTATAAAAAAATAAATGAAATATTAAAAGGAAGTATTTAAAAGGAAGGAATATTTGTTTGCTTTTAGTAGCAGTAATACATATTCTTTGAAAATTTCACATCTGGCTATTACCGTTTTTGAGTTACGGCCATGAGATAGACAGACGGACAGACAGATTAACTGACGGACTGATGGACAGACGTACAGACAGACAGACGAACGGACAGACATCGAACCGTCCCTTTATTAACCTTTGGGTACGGAACCCTAAAAAGGTGAGCCAAGTTCTATACAAAAATTATGCTCATTTATGAACTTCGCCATAAAAAGAATGTAAAATCTAAATTAGTGTCAAGTTGTAAGCAAAAATCGAATTAAGTATTTATTTATATATAGAAACCAAATAACATTATGAACAAGTAATAAAGTTTAAATATTTCCTTTAATACTATCTATGGATGCTTCACACCACGTCAATCCGACCTCGTGGTAAGTACCTAAAGGACTTTTGTTACGGGTACCAGACAACGTAAATATATTTAATACTTTTTATACCTGTAGTGTATTGACTTACTGAGATTTATAATAAATGCTATTGACTCCCGTACTCGGAAGAGGTGTGGCTCGTACTTGAATGACACTGGTATTACCACAGAGTGGGGAGACTATGGCGTCCCCAGTTTGCTACTATTCCAGTACAGACCACGGCCCGAGACGGTGGTCAGACAGTCATAGTGAAGTTGATTTATTTATTAAACCTGTGTCTAACTTATTGGATACTACAATACCAAAGACATATATTTAAGATTTCTATTTTATGATACATATATTTTATATACATCCAAGACCCCCCGGCTTAAGATACTGAGCCACAGAGATCATCAATAAGTATTTCAGTACCATATTTTTTTACAAAAAAATTAAGTTTGTAAATATTACAGTTTTCTTTCTCGTCTGGTCATCCACACAGACAATACAAACGTCGAGACAGATAGTCTACATTATATCTTAATCTAATATAATCTATGATTAATCCCCAACAGAATTAGCCGTAAGCGCCGCCATTAGCCAAGAATAGCCCAAGTCACGCCAACCTCGCGTGTTGAAAGTCAAATAAGTTAATAAAAATGTTTGAAGGTTGGCACGGTTTTCGCAGAACCTGAAATGGTATCTGTTGTACCGTGTAATTTCGTTAAAAAAAAATACGGAAAATGGTGAAGCTTAATCAGATAAAAATTATCATGTAAAATGTAATGGCGGGTGTACACTCTCGCCGAGATATAGCAAGACCGCCCGAGTGCGACGGTGTAAATAGGTGCATCGCCTCGTCTCGCCGCGAGACTTTCGCCCGAGAGCTCTCGGCGAGAATGTAAAGTTGGCATAAAATTTCTCAGTGTGTAGCGACCATCGAGCATACTCGTATAACCAAAAGAGCGGACATGTAATTATATTTGTTCGGAAAAAAAATCCGCCCGAAGCCACTGATTGGTCGGAAGTATCGGTTAATTTATCAGTGCCAAAACACTGATAAGTTTTGGACTACTTTTTTTGGATAACTTCTCTATTGGTTATATCCTCGATGGTAGCGACTTAGCGAGTTCATCTGTGATTTCAAAAGTAACTCTACTATATAACATTTATGCTATTCGATAGAATCGAACGCTCATTTACATCGAAAGGTCCCGAGTAGGCCGACAACAGGTACAAGCGTGTGACAAATTGCTCCCGCCCTATATTGTTCAACAGGGCTGCCACCGCACGGAAAAAAAATCCGACTAAAACACGATATCAACTATTTGTTGACAGACAACAAATAACAAAATGTACTTTGGAAACGTTACAAGTATTTCGAAAAGGTCGTCGTTTCCCGGGATACTTGAGGTTGGTAACAAAATGACGCACGGTGCGGATGTCGAGCCGTACTCAAAATTATAAATTAAAGCCGATGACAACAGTTTTTAAATAGTAATATATATAACAATAATGAGACATTTTCCGATCTCAAGTACATAATACGGATGCTTATTGTCGTGGGAGAGCCATGCTTTGGCACGAATGGGTCGGCTCCACCAGAGTGTTACACGCACGCACACGCCTCACAAAAAACTGGGGTGAAACGGCGTTGTACTGTGTTTCTTCAGTGAATGAATTTACCGGTGGCCCAAATTCCCTATACCCCCTATCCCTATTCTCATTTCCAACTCCCTCGTAAAAAAGGCCTGCAACGCACTCGCGACTCTTCGGATATCACGAGTGTCCTTGGGCGACGGCAGTTACTATCCATCAGTTAACCTGTCTGCTCGCTTTTCCCCTAAATATCATTAAAAAAGTGTGATTTGGGTGTGCAAAGGTAGCAGATAGACAGACAGACACGCATTCATACTTAAATTATTAAGTATGGAAGTATTATCGTGAAATTAATTATTTGCATATTTAAGTGGCCCAGGTACAATTTACATTATGAATCAATTTTAATTCTTTCTATTCAGCCCCCCTAGACAAGCGGCAAGCGATTATTGTTAACGAAAATCGCTTGGCGCGTTTATGTATGGGATTGACAATTTCGAACGATACCGAGATCACGTGACTTTTCGTTTGACAATAATAAATAATAGCTAAACTCTACATAAAAAGTTGACAACCCTATAACAAAACGATAGTCACGGATTCTTCCTATGTACCTGTTTCCCGTTATTTTGTCACTACATTATAAATTGTAACACTACCAAACGACTACAACCTACCTAGGCGACTATGAACCTTATTCTATTGACACAGGAGTGACGTTAAAGGTAGAATTACTTTGTATTGTAAAATGCTTAAACATTTATTGTAGTTTTATAACTGAGTATCGTATTACTGTTGATTTAGTGTTACAGTAGATTTTAATGTCTAAGTAAATTTTATTTTAAACTGAAATTTTAGATAATTAAACGGTGTTTAAAAGGAACGCAACTAAGACGGTTGCTACAATATGCGAATCAGATATTATTTTTGTATGTAGCCGAATGAACCCCTTAATAGGATTGTGTACCAAACGGTTTTCATTCAACGGGCCGTAACGTTTTCCACCCCTAAACCCTCACCTAGACTAATGATTTTGCAGTATATTGTGAAAATGTCTTAGAACTAGGCTTGTATGTTTTTGTTTTTCTTTGTTTTTTGTTTTATATTTATCATAGATTTTGATATATTTAATTTTTTGTGATTTCATAGAAATCAAAGATGTCTCAATATTTTCATATCTACAATAAATATGAAAAAATTAAAACATAGAAGCCTAGCTCTAAGGTGTTTCCACAATAACTACAAAATCATTACTCTGGGTTAAGGTTTAGTGGATGTAAAACGTTATGGCCCGTTGTATAGAAACTGTTTGGTACACAATCCTCAATATCATTTCAGCCAAATGCGTCAGGTCTAAACGTAAAGTCGGACACGGAATTTCGGCGACGTAACTTTGCCCTAGTATGTTTATTCATCGTTTGATAGCTCTTGTAGTTAACCGTAAAATGTACCACAAAAATGTACCTGCTGTGGGATAGTAAGAGCTCTCTTCTACCGTCCAATGATTTTATTTGGTTGTATCATACTCGTTTTGTTGAATTTGAAAACAGAACCAAGAAAAAGGTTAATCTAACGCCTTTACTACATACATGCTATCGAAAATAAAAACTATAAGAAGACTAACTTTTGTCCGCGACTTCATCCTCGTTGATTTTTCCATTTTTCCTGCGTTTCTCTTAAAGTTTTTCCTGAATTTTCTTTGCTAAAAACCTCGAAGAGCCCGAGAACTTTCCAAAATTTTCAAAACCGTGAAAGACCAGAGTTATTTTTGTATAGGTAATATATAAAGAACTCTCCGGCTACATTCATAAAAAATGTCACAAATCATTAAACCGTTTCCACATTGTCATTAGTTCATTTTTCATGACAATGCGACTCCGGAGGTGAACAGTCAGTGAAATTGTAGACAATAAATAATCAACGACAACTATACCGCACTAATTAAGGGCGTGGGTGTAGACGCAACTTAATAATTTAAAGCCAAACGGAAATCACTCTTGCTACATAAGGATAAAGTTCATTTTCGGTCGAGGCTTGATTACATAGCATAGTATAAGGAGAAGTCAGTAAAATATATTGTAACGTCGAAGTTGTGATGTATGAACTTAATAGAATAATAAATTAAGTTGATCTATTTAATTTATGTTTTGGTTTATGGTTATTAAAAAACCGTGGGAGAGCCCCTCTTCTGTTTACGATTCGAGATCACAGTAGTAGGTACCTTGGAGGAGATGCAACAGAGCTAGTTAACGAACCTATTTAATTTGTTCGGAAATATGTGGATTCCACGTAGGTCGTGATCTGTCGGCTGGGTTTGCTATTGCACGACCAACTTACGTAGATCCGCAATCTAGCTTTTCCTGATAGTAAAAAAGGTCAAGTACGAGTTATACCGTGCTGGAAATGTTCCACACTATTATTAAGAAAAAATAGGCAAAAAATAAGATTTTGGGATACGGGGCCTGTATCTATGTCAGTGGGTAACTTTAAAATAAGCCCGACATAATCAAGGAGACCAGAAGGTCTCCGTATAGAAATACGTATCCGCTGATTAAATATTTTTTGTTAGTGGATAATTAGTTAAAACGAGCATATTACGTTTTATTTACATAGCAAGAGCGTCACATTACAATATATATATTACTTTATTAATGTTTTATTAAAATTTCAATCAACGATATTTTAACGGACACGTTCAAAAACGTGAACCGTAAATCAATTAATTGAGGCATTAACACACGAGACGGCCATATTATTGACTTACATTTATTAAATAACAATTTAATTTCATAAACGCAATATTCCCGTTATATTGAAGTATCATATCGCTATGCTTAATTAAAACGTAAGTTAATAATGTAATTAATCCTTAGTGATATATGTGTAAAGTATTGGTTGAGCTTGTCTAAACCAACATTTTCCGAAAGGCGGAAACCTAGAAAAGATCACAGGGGACTGGACTGGTAAAATGGTTAACTCTACCTATTATTTTCAGGTCTAAGATGAAAAACATTCAAGGTAATTTTTTTCAATGGTTCCGCCAGAAAAAATATCGTCACAGGACAAAAAAAAAAGTCAGGAAGTCCGACAAACAGACAAACAAAAGATATATCTTCACGCTTTTACGGCTGATCGTTTTGAAATTTGGTGTGAGGATGTTTTATCGTATAGTTTTTGTTGTGGAATAATTGAAGGCGTAAATAGATGAAGATGAAGCGGATAACTAACATTATGCAATATTCCAATAAATGCTAATTTTTTCCTATAAAACTTTACTAAATCTTGTAATTTTGCGATTTCATTAACTAGCTTGTCTACCTAGCTATCCATCAAATACACATTATTTTAATTTTAAACGATTTTTCCGGTCCTAAAGTTTCCTGTTTCATTTTAATTTCAGTCCATTTATGCAAAAATCCGGCAGTTTATAAAATGTTAGTTACCCTTTTTTTCTACTTATATCTTCTATTTACGTGTTATCTATTAGGTTCAAATTTCTATATGCACCAACAGCCTTCCTCCGTAGGGTTTAGAGTGTTATATATTATTGTATTGTATAAAAAAATCGTTCATCTTAACCGACTAGTTTCGTAGTTTATACAATTTTTAGCAAAAAAATCGATGTCCGCGGTACATTTTATTTCTAAGTAACTGTAAGCTCAGGGTAAAATTCCTCGCTAGAAGTTAAAGAATGATAATCATTCTATAATATGAAACATACTTATTAGAGGTTAAACTTACCCCGCTGGCCCATGTACAAGCCTTAATACTGCAGTTGCCAAAATAAACATACATTTCTCGTGTGTTTGTTACAAAAATTCTCCAAAACGGCTAGACCGATTTTGTTTCGAAACAACGCAGACAACAGAATCCGAATATTTTTTTTTTGAACGACGAAATCGACGAATTTAAAGTGACGTTATAGTCTTTGGAGCATGGATCCAGCCAGGAGGATTCCAAGTGCGTTGTCATAAAACACGTGTCTTGTAAACAAGCCTCATGATTATAAATCACACACTTAACGATTCACTTATCCCGCTTATAAGTTAACAGATCGTAAAAGTTTTATTGCTTTTTAATAACACAAAGTATTCAAATTATGTTTGTAATAAAACTTTAGATTTTGTTCGATAAGTTGTATCTGCTCTTAAATCTTTGGTATGTTATAAACAACTACTTAAGCGAATAGTAATTAAATTCTAATTTATTATAACCTTATAAAATCTATGACATAAGCTGATAAGCTTTCTATAGCTTCCAGTCAGGAAACGCGCTTTTATCAAATTCGTAAGAGTGCGTACGTGAACAGAAGAGAAAATATTATTTTTCTGTCTCTCCCGCAAAAACAATGGCGTGCTGTTTCATTTTCATTTCAATTTCTAGATTACTAGGTACCTTTATAAAACGAACAGTCCATCGTGAGTAGTATAGAAACCGTATATATCTAAGTAGTCTAAGTAGTTCTAAGTCTAAGAAAGTAAGTGATAATATTTTAGAGTATGTATAATATGTCCCACATATAGTTCACAGTGATAGTAGAAGTACTGAAAGCGCATTTTTTGTGTTTTTATGGGTAAACTGTCACAGTGAAATCTATTTAAGGGACACATACACACACGAAAACATTATCATTTACTTTTGTTAAATTCTGTACTAAAAAAATATATTTTACTATATTCTCGACATAGTTTTCTATTCTTTAATTCTTCTGTTTAGTATTTTCTTTTATCTTGTATACCTCTCCAATTAAGAAGTGAAAACAACGCTCTTGGGAGCCCTGTCAGCAAAAGGGCAAAAATTAAAGATAAAAAGTTTAGCTTGATATTTTTGTGTTACGGGTATCAGACAACGGAAATATATTTAATACTTTTATACTATACACATATTTAAGATTTTTATTATATGATAGAGATATTTTATACACATCCAAGACATAGGAACATTGAAAAACTTGTTTCGTCGGCGGGATTCGAACCCGCGACCATCGCGCTTACCAACTGAGCCACAGAGGTCGCTATAAGATATAAATAAAATATCTTCAATTTGTTGTAATTTGTATTAAAATTAAGAGTTGACTGGTGGTTTATCACAACTTTAAATACATGAAGTTTTGTTTACGAATAAAATGAGTTCTCATTATACGTGAAATATAGGCTGAGCAAATTGCGTCTCAAATTCGTGTCGCACAGCATACGACAAGAATTTGAGACGGATAGAATTTCGGATACGGATACGGATACATGTATATCAAGATATGAATTACTAATAAAGGTAATATAAAAACTAACGCGTTAGAAAACTAATAGAGTCAGTTACGAATAGGGATAACAAAACATATTCGGTAGATTATAACAAACTTGCAGCATCACTATTACTGATGTTTAAGAGCAAAATGCCCGTGATGGGTATAATGACTTCATATTATAAACGGGTTTCTCGATCGATGGATGCTATCCATCACAGAAGTAATTAGGGGGTTAGATAATTAGTTGCCGCTAAATGATGGTATTAAAATGAAGGGTATTTTATGGTGTAATGAAAAAATCACCGGCCCATCCAAGCGTTAACTTTTGTAATCATTGGACGCTTTATTGAAAACAACATCAATTTTATAGAAAGTTTCGGAATACACGATAGCTACGATTAGCGACGTAATTTAGTATAAAACATTATATTGAAGATTACATGAATACATACGTACATCTATATCTATTATGGTGGCCTCACAGATTCTGTATGACAGGCGGCGCGTGTATCGCACTTTAGCACCTATGCACCTATTAGAATGAAAATTTTGTGTAAGAAATGCTAAGACCCTTAATAACCCAGTCCTGGCCAAAATTATTATTTGTTCAACACGCAATAACATTTAACATTTGTTATTATACAAACTTGAATAAATTACAAAGCTTATAATATTTAATTAAGTACACCATTAATTTGGTTTTAAACAAGAACTTATTAATGATTACGATATTAGTAAGCTTTCCGCCATAACTTCATTTTATACAAAAATTACGACTAGGTAAAAGCTAAATTATTTCTATTCACGGCATGACCACAAAAAAAGTCTGTTTATTACTCGTTTAGAATATCATGTGACCATATTTTAGTGTTGATTAGGTAATTAATATTAATATGTTGCGTGTTAGCGATGCGACGCCCGCCATGTTTTTCTGCGTTCTAATTTCAAAAAGATTTTATATTTGAACTACTAGCAAATTAATAACTTCGGTAAATGGTATATTTTAATGTAACAAATTCTATTAATTTATTTATTGCTAAAACAATAATTTATATTACAACTTTTGATAGTAAAAATTACCTATAGGTAAGTTATAATTTATTTTATGGTTTAAATATTTTATTTTATGGTTTAAATTAAATTGAACAAAGATTTTATTTAAGAATAAATTTCTAGAGACGTATCTCTTACAAAGTATGTTGCTTAAGAAGATACTTTTACCATAGTCCGTATGCAGTTACTTTTAGATATTTTTAGACTTTCTGACTTTTTCCATAAAAAGGTTTTATCACGCTTAGTAAAGATAAAAACTCTAAAGACCTAGTCTCTTCAAGATTAGTAGACATAGCCTATAAATTGTAATAGAACGGAACGTACATTTAAATTTAAAGCCATACCTACTTCAATACACAAGAAACGCTTTGAATTTACAGATTTGCGTTTTATGTTATGTGTGTGTTTGTTTTTTTTTGTCAGTAATAAAATTAGAGTCGTCTTTGGAGTTTTTGTTCATATCCTTTTTCCGAAAAAGAGGATTTATGTTACTGTACTGATATAAAAACCTACTGTGCGGTGTGAGTTGACCCTAACACGTCGTGGAGGGTACAGGTTACACCAACGATCAGTCACGCGCGTCGTAAAACTGACATTGTCAACATAACGCTGACACGACCGTGTACCCTAATTGTATTCATGTTGCCACACAATGCATTACGGCATCGATGATACAAATAACAATGTTATGATTAAATCGTCTATCAAAAAATTAAGTGTTTATTTTTTGTAAAACGTCAGCTGCTCCAAAAGTGCGTTTTTTTTAATTATTACGAGATGAAAAGTGTAAGAAATGCAAAACCGAATCAATGTGGAATCGAAAATTTAAAAATCATAATTCCAAATTAAAAAACTAATTTCGGTTTTGGTTTCACTTTCATTTAACGTATGTTCTTAATTTAAACAAAAAACTTTATATGAAATAAAAAAACAAAACAAACGTATCAACCTGATAACCAGTATACAAATATGGAATGTCTCAGAAACAAAAAATGTAGCCTTCGCGTTCCAAGCACGTGTTAATAATTCGTCTGTAGATCTTATGATAAGTATTTAGCATATTATGACGTGGCTCTTACTATACTATGCTAAGGGCCTGTTTCACCGCTTACAGATAGTCTATTTATTTGATAGATATAACTTTGTTTGACAGATTTTGTATGAAGAATCTGTCAAAAAGTTGTGGAGCCTTTCGCTCGCGTTAAGAAGTATTTTCATACAAACATTCTACTCCTAAAAACAAACCTTTGTATGTACCTACGTCCTAAAAATAATCCGCATGCAAAATTAGAAACCCTTAGCACTTGTGGTTTTTGACCTTTCGCTTTTATAAATAAAGATGTAAAAGATTGTTTTTTTGGATGTTTTTCATCGATTCGATTTACCAGTCCGTGGCTTTGTCCATATAGAATTATCATATCCACCAATGATTTCTCCGACAGAAGCATTTCTTCGGAATATAAAGTTTCCGTATAATATAAGTCAGCTGATACTAACATTTTATCATAATCAGGTTCAGTATTTTTGGCGTGACAAACAAATATCCAAAAAAATAAACATTTATAATATTTAATTAATTAATTGTTTAATTTTTAAAGGCCGGCAACGCACCTGCAACTCTTTTGATGTTGCTAGTGTCTATGGGCGGCGGTAGTTGCTTTCCATCAGATAACCCGTTTGATCATTTGCCCTCCTATTTTATAAAAAAAAATGTGTGTGACAATATGACGTGTCTACTTCAGCTAAGCTAATTTCTTTCCTCCCACATGATGTAATTAAAATCTTTAACGAGGATAAAATTATCTGACATCTAGTTAATGTTAAAGACATTGTGTAAACGCTTTCCCCTTTCGAGAGTACTTCCTAGTCCTTGAGGTTTGATCGATGAGCAATATGAGTTAATAACTTCCTATTACTCTTACAATGTAAGCGTTTAATACTTTTACCCAACGTCAGAATGAGAGTTCTGCTTTTTTAAGAGTAAAATCCATACCTCTACGCTAATATTGTGAATGTGAAACTGTTTATATAATTTAGGTATATAAATGCTGAAGTTTAGTAAGAAAATATTTTGTGTCCCGGGAATAAGTACATCAAAAAACACTTTCTGTCTTGCAAAAGTATACGAGATTTTTCGGCGTTACGGTGTTCTGTTCTGTGAGCCTCATCGAAATTAAATATTTTAAAATATATAATAAACACCGTAGCAAGACTAAACATTTTTTTTTTGTGTTTCTCTTATATTCTTTGCGTTGTGAACTGACAGCTGCATGAAATTTAAAAATTACATTCGATGTTTAAAATTGAATTTCGACCCGACAGATGTCATGAGCAGATGCAAAATATTTTAAATTATAGAAATTCAATCAGCTAGCCTAACAAAATTAGATTTTTACAATTAAATTAAGTTGAATTATTAATTAACGCAATATGATTACCGTAAATATTAATATAAACATATTTTAATTAAAAGTGGACTAAGCTGCGATGTTGTATTAATTTTGAACATTATATTTTAAAATGGATGAATAAAATTGACTACTAATTGTTCTTGATTTCGTGAAAACATATTTATTTATTTATTTCAAAAATACATCTAAGATTTTTGTCCCACAAGCTTGTGGCGGTACCCACATTAAGCGTAATAATCCTGCATCGCGCTATCGAAGTTCTTGACACACGGCGGTATATATACGACAGCTGAAATGTATCACGTGGGCTTCGGCCTGACCGAGTATAACACCTCTCTCG
>JAOTAV010001668.1:0-29113 GCA_026546445.1 Cyclargus thomasi | reverse complement strand
GGTAATACGCCATCTTACATAACTACTGTGTTCCAGGCAACATCCTCCTCCTAGAGGACGAGCCGACCCCGTCCGAGGACGAGATCTCGTCGGACTACGTCGGCAGCTTCGACGAGAAGAAGCAGTGCGTACTTTCACAGTTCGACGACACAAATACGTCAGACAGCATCATCAGCCATATGTCAGACAGCGGGGAACCGAAACTCGTCCTCATAGACTTCGAGTACTGCGCCTACAATTACCGGGGATTCGACATTGCCAACCACTTCCAAGAGTGGCTGTACGACTACACTAACCCCGAACACCCCTTCTACTACGAGAACCACGAAAACGGACCCACTCTGGAGCAAAAGGTTTGTGTTTTGACATAGCGGCCATCTTGAATGAGGAACGAACGAATGGTTGAACTGTCATTCATCTATGACTTGAATTTTTTAAGCGATTATCATTTTATGTAAGCGATTTCGTATCCTATTTCTGAATGATATTGTTTTTTTTTCTTATGATTTTATAAAGATATTTATTTTCTCATTTTATACGAAATCGCTTACCATCATCCTTTCACGACTTTTTTTAAAGTTCCAGAAAAGAATGAAGCTATGCTACATTTTGTGAGCGAGGTTCGTAATTCACTGCCATAGGTAATCAAACCTTTTTTCAAAGTTTTGATTATGATTTTAAATAATAGATTTTTTTTTCGTAACATTAATGATATAATTAACAATAAGATTTTTATACCTCCTGTGATAAATTTGTAATTTTCTATTCACTAACATAGTAGTCATTAGGCAATTGACAATGTTTTATATTAGTATTACACAATATTACACAATATTTTTTTAATATAAAAAGTAACGTAGTGCAATGATCTTTGTTATTTATGTTTGAAGATGTTGATTTTATTTTATTTCAATCGAAAATATCGAAACTTTATTTTCATCTCGTTCAA
Organism: Cyclargus thomasi; assembly: GCA_026546445.1. NCBI lineage: Eukaryota > Metazoa > Arthropoda > Insecta > Lepidoptera > Lycaenidae > Cyclargus > Cyclargus thomasi. The sequence goes on along the minus strand of JAOTAV010001668.1, from coordinate 28,164 downwards.
TACATTCTAAAAAAAGTATTTCATATTATGTTTTGTAAATGAGTCAATTGTCTGTGCTCTATTGTCAATAAAGTCAAAGTAAGACAAAAACTAATAGACAATAATTGAAATTAACTTTAAAATGAGGTAATTATTTAAATTAGATAATTCTAGACATTGACTATTAGTTCCTTACTCTGTGCTTTATTATAATTTAACTAACACACCTGGCTCTTCAAAAAATTGACATTTCTAACTTTATATTCATAATACTTTTAGGTTATGGATTATTAGTATATGGATATTTTAGGTTATGAATATATTACAAGCCAGATGTGTTAGAAATATATTTCATCCAGAAAAAATATTCTGATAGCGAGGTATAACAATCTTTATTAAGATTAATGAGCAAATTGAAAAAGTTTTTAGTTAACCTCATACATGAAAATAACCTAAAAATATTAACGAAATCAAATGCAGAATGTTTTAAAATGGCGGCGCTATTCGGTGCCAATTTGGGTTTGGTTGTGACCACCACTACGCAGCTTGTGTTTGTTTATGCTTGATTTTTAGCGCACGCGGTGATCCCAAATATAATGGCTACCGGAAGTTGCGTGTTCCTCGACCGGAAATGTCTCTGGCCGCGGGCGGTAATTAGGGATGACAAAATGGCGGCATGCCAAGTAAATGTACCTACAATAAGGAAATGAGTTACTTTTTTAATTTTCTTATTCATGTTTTTTTTATTGGTAATCAGCATCAAGAAATATTGAAAAAAAAATTCTACGACGGACTCGTCATTCTTCTATTCCAAGGAAAAAAGTTTATTTCTATTCGAGCAATTTGTAAAGTATTAATTGTTCAATCGATGTTAATAATTTAAGTGCCCTTTTTAATTGTAAAATGTTCCGCCATCTTGTTTACTGCCAATTCAAAATGGTTCTTCAGGCAAGCCACCACCATAGTTATTGCTTAATGCTGGTTCAATATTTACTATCCAACATTGCTGTCAAATTTATGTAAATTCAATTTACTAACTTTAATATAAAAAAATATTTTTTTTAATTTTTAACAATGATGGATAGTAATAGATGTAAGAAGCAATTGATAAAAACGATTAAATATATATTATCTTACAAAAAAAGATTATCTGACAACTTATAAGTATACTCTTTAAAATGAAACTAAACTCGTGTTAATACTACATTTATAGTGGGGTAACTATAATTTATTGAGGAAAAATATTGAAATTACTGTTTACATACTGATAACAATTCCTGAGTAATTCCAATGGTTCACCTTTTGGTTTGATGTGTGATAAATTTTCCACTTTATTCTTAACCATACTTTACAACGTCCTTACATTACATTTTCAAATAGTTTTTGGTGTAATAAATGAGGTAATTTTCCAAGCCTCTTTCACTCTCTAAATAACTTTAACCAATAAAAGTAGGCCAAAATGTGTGCTCACCCGTACACTCCATATATTACAACCTTTAATCATCTTTTAGGAGATTTTCATCAAGGAGTACCTGAAACATTACCACGCGAACCTGTCAGAGGAGAAGGAGTTCCAGGAGCCTGATATAGATGAGGTGAACAAGCTGCTCACTGAGGTAGAGGCCTTCGCTCTCGCCAGCCACCTCCTGTGGACCCTGTGGTCTGTGGTCAACGCCTCCAAGAGCAAGATTCCATTCGGATACTGGGTAAGGGACTTTTATTATTGAACTGAATTCACATGATGATTGATGGCTACAGTATGTATACTGTACAGATTTTTAAAGAAATTACTCGGCATTATTTAGACCTGATACCAGCCCGGCTAAGATGTTATGCCAACGAGAAAATTTTGTCCACACGTTTTCTCGATGTTACTTTTTTCTTGTGTTTGTCAACAAAATTAGAGATAATTAAAAAAAACCATTAGATACTCTTAAAATAACTATAGTATCGTCAACTTTTTGCACGATATAATTATTTTTTTTTTGCCAGGAATACGCGCTGTCGAGGCTGGAGACATACCTCGGTCTGAAGCAGGAGGTGATCAAAAAGGACAAATATGGATACCCACAGAAGAGGAAAATCTGCGAAGTCGACATATGAGAGGTCTGCGACTCTCTCGCCGCCGTCTAACCCCGCCCTAGTGTGGGCGAGCCGGGCCGGGACGCTCGCGTGATATATCGAATATGAACTGCTACAGTGATGCGAGTGGAGAAATTTACAGGGTGGTTCGAATTCCTGGTCAATACTTAAGTTTATACAGGCTGTTTTTAAGATTTCGAATATTTTATTTAACGTTGTAAATAATGGATTTATTCTTAACTGATTTTTAAGCTATTTAATATCGGTCAAACGTAGGTATTAAAAGTTTCATTCCGTAACGGTTTGACCTTCATCGAAGGACACATAAATAATAGTAGGTACCTCGTAAACCGCACAAACCACTGAGTTATTAGACATTTCGGCGACAAAATATCAAACATATCGGCACCGACTCCAGAATTGTGCCTTGTTCGACGACAGTGACAAAATTGAGGGTGTACGTAATTTTTACCTGTAAAAACATAATATTTATATACGAGACGATTATTTAGGTTTAAACTCTAAGATGGCGTAGCCAAGTTGTGTTAAATGACTGAATGTCACTTCGCCTGGCTGACAGCCGGGGAGTTAGGCGGAAACGGGCCACCGACACACACCTCGCGCACATTGTGCTGGACGCAGTTTTACGAATTATTTTCGTGCTCACTAATAAGACTTCGATGGAATCGCGACCCCAATGTGGCCTGCACAATGTGCGCAAAGCTTGATAAGCTCAAAGTTGCCGTTGTAGCTGAACTGAAATGTATTGGTGTCTCGTCTACGCCGGTTGCGGTGGCCGGTCTGCGCCAGTGGCTAAGATCTGACGTAGGTTCGGAATGTGATACCGGTTCGTCCTCTGTACATTCCCTGGGTATGTTTGCATTTAGCACTAGTACTTACTGTAGACCCTTCATAGATAAGTCGATGACCAAAATTTCGTAAATCGTAAACGGTAACATTTGAATAGCGGAAACATTGTTTCCCAAGTATTATTGTGCTTTAGTCAGAAGGCTATGACAGATCGACTCGGCAATTTTATATGCTCATAGAATATCAGCGCTAGTCGTCAGGTCGATTCTCTCGTGACTCGAAATTTGTGCACAATGGTCGCTATTACTGCTTTCATTGGTTTCACAAAAACGGGCTTGGACCTTGTGGAACACCAAACAATTAGTGCCACTGTAGTTTCACACAACCGGGCTTGGACCTTGTGGAACCCAACCATTAGTACGACTGTAGTTTTTTCTGAAACAAAATAAATTCGCTAGTAATTTTAGGCTTGACTGTAAAGAGTTCATTTAGAGATTCTAAAAGACTTTAGGCTATATTATATACTCGTCTGTGATTACTAATATAATGTAAATAACACCAGCAGTAGCGACCGTTGTGCTGACTTCGTTATAATTGTACAAAGTAAGATAAGTACTTATGTTGTGTTGTGATATGTTATTGTTATATTAATCATTTCTATTTACTTATATTGAAATATAAAATAAAAATATTTACCATTAGTTTCATTTTCCCAGCCCTTATCCTGATGTGTTCAATAGATTGATATGAAATAAAAAAAAACCTGTCACCAATATTAAAAAACGTTAATAATTTATTTATAAAGACTACAATATTTAACAGGATTTATAATGTCATTCAACAACTTAAATTTTACAATACTGTTTCACATGAATATTCGAAAATAATATTTGAAATTAAAACAGAAACACACAGGAAGTATAAAATAAAAAGTAACAATCTTGTAATTCGTATTAATTTAAGCTATGATACATATTTAAGGACATAACACTACTCGCTAGACACCAATACATTAGATAAGCGATTTTATACAGCTGATCTCTTTAAACGTCTTATATACGACAGCCAATATATAACTGCGTCAAATGGTATGTCTATTTGACGCAGCGAAGCGCACATGGACGTCCGAGCGGCTTTTTATCCATGCTATGTCATAGCAATCCTGCGTGTGGCGGGTCAACCGACACCCGCACCCTGCGCCCTCTTAAACCATCTGCCGCGTAAAGCGTGTGCCCGCAACGGGTGGCCACGTGGTGTGCTTGTTTAATGTATTTTGTCCTTCGCCCGCGTGACGGACGACCCGCCTAAAGCAGCGTTGCTCTGATTATAAGAGGAAAGAAGCACGTCACGTGTGCACCCGTCGCGGGCACGTGCTTGACGCAGCAGATGCCTATTAGCGAATTTTATAACATTTGGCAAGAAGAAAATTTGTGCTTTTTAGATAAAACCTCGACTTACGTTATTTTACAGAGCGATTAAGCGACATCAGGGTACATGTGCTTTGAATTAGACAAATGTATGCAAAACTCCATCACACCTTATATATTATAACCCTATTTGATGCTTTCTTTGGGCAAATATTTCATAGACATAGAGGTCCGAAAGTCCGACTTTAGCGGTGTCTTAACATGTGTGACTCGGTCCTCCATATTGTTCTACGTCTAACGCATTTTTACCTATACAAAGCTTTCTTTGGAGTTCACAATAATTATCATAGATCAAGCTGCACTATTCTGTCCGGTTAACTCGTATTAAATAGCTAAGTAACTAAATTTTAATTTTATAAAATGTTACTTTATGTAAATACAAAATATAGAAGCAAGTGACAAGTTAAGTCACTTAAAATTAAGTTAAAATTTAGTTAACTACTTATCTACTTAATATTTGTAAACCAGACATTAGAGAAGCCGATTCATAGACGACGGCGTCTCACACAATTCGGTCGCGTTAAACCAAACTCAGCACAGCGCAACCAAATAACGTTGGCCCGCTTCTTTAAGTTGTAAGTCTGAGTCCATTTCTCTAATAGTTATTTATTACAAGATATATCAATAATTTTTCACATATGTGAGACGTGGAAAAAAGTACAAGGTTTAGACGTCGTTAAAAATATGATACAGATAGTTCAGCTCAGTTGTGCGCGCGGCCCTATGTGTGGGTAAGTCTCGTTTACTCGGACAACGTCTGCTGCGTCATTGCAACACGAATGAAAGTTGTATATTTACAAGTGCACGCATACATGGGGACGCGCGCACAATTGAGTTGAACCACCTGTAATGGCGGCTGTACACTTTCGCCGAGAGATCTCAGGCGAGAGTCTCGTGCGTGGGCCCTCCACCCGAAAGACAGGCGAGACGAGGCGAGCGCATTTATTTACACTTTCTTACTCGGGCGGCCTCGCTGTCTCGGCGAGAGTGCACACCCGTCAAAAAAATTTTTACAATAGAGGTCTAATAATCTAGGTCGTTTGTTTCTTTAGAAGAAGAGTTTTTCAGGCATATATCCTACACACTACAATGTCTATATGGCCACCTCCTTGTATGTGGGCGGGGCGAGCGTGCGTGGGGGTGGGATTGGGGGTGGGGGGTGTTACGTGTGGTACATCGTCAACAGGCACTGGCTGATCACCCGCATGTATCTCTCCCACACCGTCTTTAGGTCCGCCTCTCTGAAAAAAATATTTTCGGTTACCGAAAATAACTTAGTTTCAGCTGTCACCGCGCCATTTTTTTTGCCAAGCTGTATATTGTAAGTTACCTGAGTACATCCATCTGTAGGGCGCACTGCTCGTACGCACACAGGAACTGCGCCAGATCCGTTTTTGGCCAGCAGCCGAGACGTAAAGGCTCTATACATCTAAAAGAATTAAAAACATAAGAATTGTAATTTACGGCTCAGAAATGCACCATTTTAGTGCAGCGTTGCGTAAAGCGTGTGCGCGTCAGAATCATTATTTAATTACAGTTAAGATCTATATAGAACCAGTCGGCGTTCTAAGATAAAAAAAAAAACATTTTAGGCTCAAATTTAGTGAGGCCAAATAAGGTATTTAATATAGAGTCACGAGAAATGCCATTGGATACTTTTTATCACCAAAAGAAAACTATAAACAAATTTTCGCGCAATTTAGTTGCGTGCGCAATTGCGTGCACGTGCACGCTCGGTTGCGTATACCTCTCAAGTAGATCGGTGAACAACGAGCGTAGTTCTCGGCCGCGGTGCAGGTTGCACGCCACGCCCACTAACGCGCGTGTGTACAGTCTGAAATTATCGTTTGTCAGGCTCTTAATACATGTCTCTTTTCTAAACGCCAAAAGACAATAATTATTATTATATAAGCGTTTAGAGGAGAGAGCATCGATCCATTGTTCTAGATGTTATATTAAACAACAATTTTTAGACTTTACTGGTGACGACAACCTCAAGAAACTACAAACGTTTGTGAAACGGCGTTGTGCTGTGTTTCGTTCAGTGAGTGAGTTTACCGGTGGCCCAACTTCCCTGATCCCTGTTCCCTCATAAAAGCCGGCAACGCACTTGCGACTCTTCGGATGTCGCTAGTGTCCATGGGCGGAATTTACTTTCCATCAGGTAACCCGTCTGCTCGCTTGCCCCCGTAATATCATAAAAAAACATTAAGCGGAATCAAAAATGATCACCACATAATAATAATAAAGAACATGATATCGGATAATATTGCTGAATTATATTTTATTTTTATATATATAAGGACTCAAGTCGTGGATTGGCTCCCCACAGTGGCGTAGCGTGGGTGTCCGCCTCCTGTCAAATATTTTTTTTGGGATTCTTTCCTGCCAGTGCAGTTGCTCTCATACAATTCAATATATACAATATAATACAACATACAACATAATACATTACAGCGAAGTAGCGAAAAAATAATCGAGCGAATAAAAATCGTAGTACTGTCACGCCATCATTATTTTGCAATGCAAGATATAAGTGGATGAAGACTAACATTTTGCAACTTTAGAGTATATACTATTTTTTTTCCATAATTTTGTCAACAAATCTTGTAACTTACATATTTTATTATCTAGCTAGTGTATCTAGCTATACGAGTACATCAAACTCTCATTCTTTTTATTTCAATTTTTTTTCCAATCCAAAAGCATCCATTAAGACAAAAATTCGGGAGTTTTTAAAATGTTACTTATCTGCTTCTTTCACTTATGTCTTATTAATAATTATAAATAGGTATGCACGTAGGTACGGAATTCCTAGAATTCTTCACAGAATAAGCACTGAAATATTCCGTCCTTTTTTAATGGCTTCGAATTTATAGTTGTGTTAGAAATATGAAATGGTCCGCCCTCCTGAACGCTACGCCACTGGCTACCCAATCTGCTATACGCTTTTGGCTTTTCACATACATACCTAAAGTTCAACTCCAACTCTTGATAAGACTTCTCCAACAACTTGGGCTTCAACCGCATACAAATTAAACTGCACAGAATAATATAACTCAAATGAAGTATTTTCAGACAAATAAATCTCAAAAAAGTGTTATCAATATATAAGTTATTGCACCAGTACAATATATTGTAATCTATTCTGTTACGATGATTAGGTGCCTCAAAGGAAAATCTTCCAACCGAGCAAGATAGCATGCTCAGCCAGGGCCGAAGCCTGATACTTGATACTTGTAAGGATGGAGAGTAACATGGGCTACTTTTGGTCTTGGAAAAACATCACTTTCCCATATATTCGTATTATTTTACGATTTTCGAATTTCACGCGAGCATTACCGCGGTAAAAAGCTAGTATAAAGCAATTATATATTTATGTATTATAAGTATGAAAATATATGTTAATGTGTGTGTGTGTATGTCTCACTGTTTGTGTTCTTTTTCCTTATCGAGCAGTATGCGGAGGTCTCTCAGCTCCAGCAGGAACTCGCGGTCCATCTCCGTGTCGTAGTACTCGGGGCCAGAACAGCTGTACGTCCAGCTGACCATTATCGCCTGCACACATTCACATTAAGTTGCTTCAACTCAATTGTGCGCGCGTTCTTATGTGTGAGTAAGCTTACTCGCGCCTGCGCCGCGCGTCACTGCCACATGCATGAATGTTATGAATTCACAAGCGCACGCACACATAGGGCCGCGCTCACAACTACGTAGAACTATACGTTGTGTAAAAATTTAAGTCAGTCCAGGCCCGACCTTGTCCTGACGAAATTTTAAACTTTTGCTTTGCATTATGCCACCTATTCTAATGGTATTACTACCTTGTTGTTGTACCGTCGTCCTGTTGGGCTTACTTATGAATGTAAGCCTTTGACGAGTTCAATGGATGCACATAATTAACTTCCTAACCTGATTTTCACAAGGATTTAAATATAAAAAAAATGCACAAATAACTTTGTATAAAGTATTGTCTGGATTTTTTTTTTTGCTTTTCATCCATTTATTCTGTTAAGTAGTTCTAGTAAAGATATAGGAAATAATATATAACAACTTACTTGTGCACAATGATAGAAGTCATTGAACGACAGGTACTGGAGCTTCCTCTTGGCAGTTTCGAATCTCATACACGCTATAAAAACTACTGCTCCATATTTTCTAAAAAAAGAAACAAACATTTATTATTTATCCAAACAAATAGGAAAATTAAAGATCTACTTGAATGAGAGATTTAAATTAGAGGGTGTACTTAAAAGTAAACCTTTCATTCCCATATAATGATTTCTCATGAATATTTCACCAGAAATATTTTTTGGAAATTATTTTAATTTGACTAAGCTTCGTCCGGGACATAACGATGCCTTACTGCCTCAATCTCGTATCTTAAAAATGGCTAGATTCAGTCATTGTACTAAACTAGATATGAGGTTATTTGATAGGCAATCATTTACTTATCAAATAACCTCATATATATATTATTCTACAATTACTAAGGAAAAAAATATAATCAGTTTTTTTTGTCTCCTGAAAATTTGCCATTTTTAGGATACAAGGTTGAGGCAGTAAGGCGTTGATAAGCTTCGTTTCATTATAGATACCTACAGGCAGTTCGGTCAACAAGAGTTCTGACCGCCCGAGGCTAATCATTAACTTTTTCTCAATTCACTAGACCCCCCTCCCAATCCTTGCTGCTAGGGCCCAAGGATCGGGAGGGGGCGCATCCTAATTAGCCTATGGGTTAATCGGGCCCCGCCTACAGGGAGCTTAGTTGCGTTCAACTGACTCACTCGAAACTGTTTCCGAAAGAACTAGCATCGAAAGGCAAAAAACATTTGTGTTGTGCATTTCGCCGGGGCGTACTATTTTTGCTATCAGAAATTCGGCTAATGTGCAGTAAGTTACTTGGCCAACGGCTCCGATATGAGGAAGGTGGATCGTATGTTGGTGACGACGTTGCCAGGCATCTCCTCTACCGCCTTGAACACGCGCCGCACGTTGTCGAACTGTCGCCGGCAACACCGCAGCGGCGCGCCGGAACGCTCCGACACCTGAACAGTACATACTTTTTATTCACTAGCTGTTGCTCACGACTTTGTCTATATAATATGCATAATTCTCCTTATTCCTCCTTTTTGAAAGTCCGTTGAAATGTAGCCAAAGTAACTTTTTATGGCATAATCTGCTAGCCAAGAGTACAAGACAAATTCAATCTAGCCATTTCAGAGATTAACCAATACAAACAGACAAACTGTCAGACCGTCGAATATTGCTAATTTGGTTTATGTACCATAAAAAATGTGATTTGTATGGACGAGCGTCTTAGCAACTTAAGTTTTCCCATATAAATAAGAAAAAATATGATACATAAACCAAATTTTTACAATATTTGTTGGTCTGACACTCTGTCTGTTTGTTTTGGGTAATCTCTGAAATCGCTGAACACATTTCCGATTGGGGCGGAATTTTTACTGGATAGTAGCATTCCTTTCATTCAAACTCTAATAAAAGCATTGAGTTGACTTGATTTAGCATAGCCTTAATTGAAAGGACGGAGAATAAAAATATTGATACTAGTACGTGACTTTCAGGCTATTTAATGTTTTTCAAGACCAAAAGTAGCCAAATATCAAGTCAATTTGTTGCTTTGGTTAGGCGTGAAAGAAAGACAAACAAACACACTTTTCCATTTGTAATAGAAAAGATGATAGTGATTAATGTAATATAATAATATGAAGCTAGTGATAAGAATTAACCTCATCCAAATCCTTTCTGTGACGAGAAGACAATTTTCTTCCTAACAGCTCTCTGATTACAGCATCATCCAAGTCGTAGTACCTGAGATAGACATTACAATTTACATTTAGTCAAATTACATTTAATAATAAATAATTCTTTCACAAATAAAGTCATATGTGAAAGAAGCAGACAAGTAACATTTTAAAAACAGCCGGATTTTTGCATAAATTGATGTTTTAAGACCTCTTTGAAATTAAAATAATGTGGATTATATGTGTAGCTAGATATACTAGCTACATAATCAAATAGGTAAGTTACAAGATTTATCAAAATTTTATAAAAAAAAACTGTATTTACCCGAAGGATGCCAAATGTTAGTTATCCACTTCTTACACTTATGTCTTCAAATGTTATTAAGATAATGATCAAGAGACAAAATTACCTAAAAATGTTAAATAAAAATATACCAATTGAAGGCTGTATCATACTTAAATGTGTGCTAATACTGTAAGAAACTAAAAAGACATCTATGTTTTATTATTATATATATTATTCCTGGATCCAAGCTGTAACTTACTTTTCTATTAACATATTTTTGGTCGGTTCATCAATTTGAAATATCATCTGCTCGGAGAGCTTGGATGGAACAGTCAACAATCTCTCCAGCAATGCAAATGTCCTGAAAATGAATTTAAATGGTTAGTAACAAGTATCATAAGTATCTTAAATCACTTTTATTGTAGTTCAAAATATTCGTGGTACGAAACCTAGCTTATCTAATATATAACTTTAAAATATGTTTATAATTTCTTTACCTTGTGGTTATAACATAGGATAAGCCAAAATCAATATTTTGTATTAGCATTTCTTCCTTAACATAATAACAGCTACACCTATTTTGTCCAAATCTGTATCCACTTATAATGGAAATCTTTATCAATATTTACAAACCTATAGTGGTCCAGAACATCACTGGCGATAAGATCTACTGTTGCTCCGGTATGTTTAGCGTTAGCTCGTTGATGTAAAGTAGACACAGCTTCGCTTGCTAAAACAAAAGTTTTTGGATACTGGACATACACTATAGTAAATTAAACTAGGTTAAAACCGATCAAAGATAAAATGTATCTTACATGAACAACCCTCAATCCATAATTGATATATTTCTGGGTCTATTAACGTAAAATTACTGACAAAAACATCTACTTCTGTGAACATTTTAAAGTTGAATTGCTATATTTTCGATTGAAATCTTTAATTATTTTATTTTGGAAATCAAAATCGGTAGAACATATAAATTTATAAATAAATCTTGATTGTCAAAATTTATATCTTCTTCTTTTTTTTTTTTTTTTTATTTATTTATATGGCGCTTCGGCTACAACCATGGCAGTGATACTGCAGTAGAGGCGGGAAACCAATTTTCTTGTTCCAATATTTTTTAGCAACGTTACATAAATTTTGTCAAGTCTAAAGTCTAGTCAGAGTAAAAATAAAACGTCAATACAGTCAGAGTCAAGTCAGTCCATTTAGCAAAACGGCTTTACTAAAACTTCGGATGGAGTTTTGGAGGGAAACACAAAATAGCACGTTTCTTGAAGTTATATCACTTGTCCACACTTGTGCATAACAGCGAATGTTTAATATTCGATATTCTACCATTATCAAAAAAAATTAGCAACGTCGTTATAAAAAGTCGTCAAGTCTAGTCAGAGTCAAGATAAAACGTTAGTGCAATCAAAGCGTCAAGTCGATCGATTTAGTAAAGCAGTAGAAGCTTTATTAAAACTTTGGACGGATTTTGGAGGGAAACACAATAGATTTCTTTAAGTTATATCACTTGCCTAGACTTAAGCATGTTAACGAATATTTGATGGTCGATATTCAACCACTAGCGCATATTGTAAACCGAAATAACATAAATTTAGCAGACCTTGCACTTGAAAAACATAATGATTGTTTTATTATTAAAAAAATATGAATCTGTAGTAAATCGCCAAGACTTTCGCGTTTCTATACTCTACTCTAAAACGTGAGAAAATATTTCTCTATCTATTGTGGTAAAAATAGCTATCGTCTAATTCTTAAACTGGGGCTATCGTGTATCTCGTAATAGTATAGAACACACAAGAATCAAGTAAAATATATCATTCCCAGGTATTCTGTGAAATAGATTGAACTTTATGTAGTACGTAGTAATCTATGGATTGAACTATTGAAGAGTAATTAGTGAAGAGCGTCTTCCGTAGACCGTAACAACTCAACGTTCCCTAGTTTTAGCAATCTATGTGATAAAAAGAGGAAGAAGAAGAAGCAAGAGACGAATTGATTTTTTTCCATATTTTTCTAAATCCCACAAAATGGAATATGCTGTATTTTTAACTTTATTTGGTAACTAAAATTGTTATATCAGTGATATTATCTGTAAATAGCAGGTTTCTTAATGTAAGTATAAATTAATTTGGGTTAATGGTAACTTTTAACTTTATCTAATCAGATAAAAGAAACAAAAAACTTGCGGCAAAATTCGCTATCCATTCAATCCATTGACATGAAACAATTTCCACTGATTTTTCTGATATTATTTGTTGGTAACTTTGTGGTAATACAAAAAACGTAGCACATTTCTGCTCAACGTTCCTGAATCTTCAAATATTTGTTGTAGGTGCGACCTATTCGAAGATAAACTATAAAATAATGTAGGTCACAAAAGCAAGTACCTATGACAGCTCATATGGATTTTGTTGTTAATAATCTTTTCTTTTAGTACCTGTAAATATGTCTGATGAGGAATCTATGGATGAAGCTTTGGGACAGGCAGAAGATAGAATAGAAGAGTCAATAGATGTTTTAAAGTCGGAAACAGTTGGTTCAAGAGAGCCAAAGGATGCCTTAGATGATTTAATGGTTGAGTTGGATTCAGATGAAGCCTCTGCAAATGAGAAGGACATGATGAGTATGTTTGCCAGTGTCTGGGTAAAGGTGGAAGTCGAGGAGGACTCTAATCCTAACATGGCAATTAATTTAAACAGGTATGATTGCACTTCCCATGCTATAAATAAATTGTTATTCAGTTTTTAAGAGACTAATTTAAAAGTGTATTTTAATTCCAATTAAATTATTAAAAACTGTAAATTTTAATAATATATTATTATGTATGGCTATAATATATAATTATATTGAATACTTATGTTTTTCAGCTGTAAAACCGAACCTTCAGATCGAAGTTTACGTGCAAGACCAAATGCTGGAACACCTAAGTACCAGTATGTTTTATTTAATAATTCTGTTAAATATATTTTTAAACAAATGTCAAACTATGGACCTAAAATAAATCAAAACATTCATGAAACATAATACTCTCAAATAACATTATTTGACTATTAAAATATATTGATTGTATTTCAGGTTTGATGATGATGATGTAAATACTAAACGTTCAGGAAAGAAAAAACCTAGCAAAGTGTTAAAATGTAACCAATGTGAGTACACAACAGGTTACAAGAATTGTTTAAACATGCACATACTTAGCCACCACACCAATGACCGCCCATATGCCTGCCACTATTGCGGGTATACAACCAAGTACCCCACCTCTCTCAGTCGCCATATACTCATTCAGCACGAACTAAAAGACATGCCACCGGAGGGCCAGAAGAATATTTACAAGTGTAATGATTGTGACTACACATCACAGTTTAAATGGAACTTGAATGCTCACAAGAGAAAGCACAAGCTGGTGAAACAGTTCAAATGCCCCCAGTGCGACTACTGCACAGCTTACAGACATAACTTTATGAAACATAGCAAAGTCCACACAGAGGGAATATTCTTCAAATGTGACAAATGCCCCTTTGTGACGCGCTTCGAAGGACATATCACCAGACATTTGGCTAAAATACACAATGTAGTAAGTGAAAAGGCTTCCAGATGTGATCTTTGTGATTTTTCAACAAAGGTCCGTTGGAGGCTCAACACCCACAAGCAAAGAAGTAAACAAGAGAAGCCTTTGCACTGTCCCTACTGTGATTTTGAAACATTCTACATGTGTGAGAGCAAAAAACATAAAGCCACACATTATAATAAAATATATGGCACACCTGCCAGCCATAAAGTTGAACAGAGATCAGTGACAACTACTATCACTAATCCAATTGATAAATTAGAACCAACTCAACCAGTGAACCAACTTAGCCCAGAAATAGAGCCCCCTACTAGTAGTCCCCCTACTAGCAGTCACAGCAGAAAGAGGGGTTCAAACCAAAACTATAAGTTAGATCCCGATTGTCTTGATTGGAACAGCATACAAGTTATAGAGTCCGACGATAGGGAGAAGCCGTTTCTCTGCCACATGTGCTCCTACACTTCAAAATTTAAAGCGGCAGTCCAGAGACATTTTCAGAGACACCACACTGGCACAACAAATAAACCTTACAAGTGTTGCAACTGTGAATTTTCCACTAAAACTAAAGATCAGATAGCATTGCACAACAAGAGAAGTATATCGGAGCACCAGATGGTGTGCAAAATCTGTGGCTTCACTACACACTACAAGTGTCAGTATGTGTCTCATCAGAAAAAAGTACACTATGAATTCAAGTGCATGAATTGCTCCTACACTTGCCGACAGAAGTATGAACTACAAAAGCACTATGCGACTATGCACCTCGGCAACGGGCTAAAATGTAAATACTGTGACTACACATCTGCTAGAAAGGAGAGTCTACTTTGTCACGAAACTATTCACACGGGCGACAAACCTTTCAAGTGCTCCCTATGTCCATACATGTCGATCAGAAGGTCTCTGCTCGAGAACCACATAAAGAGATACCATAGTGAGCAAACCAGGGATGTTACAATTATAAGTGATGATAAGATAGAATCTTTGAAGGTATCTCTGCCTCCGGAAACGTTTTCTTCGGGTGTGGCTTGTGAGAGTAAATAAATTGTAGCAGCAGAAGTTTTTTGCTTAATTTCTGCTTGCCTTCCTGACAGCATATAATATTTAAAAACAGATGAATATATAAGTTATGTAACATAATATAGTAGAGGGATGATGCTGCTATTTACTTCGCTTAAAATATAGAGTAGATGTTCCTTTTGTGGCTCAAGTTTGCCATTTGATAAATATGTATCTTTTATTGTAAAAATAACCTCATCCTGTTTGGAAGTCGGTTAAAAACTTAAATAAGTTACAACTTGCGCCGTAAAAAATGTTCTTAATAAAATAGTTTTTTTTTAACAGAACAGAAGCAAAACTTGCTTATATTAGTTAAAGTTGTAATAAAAACGTTTATCATTTATCTTGTAAAAGTGCCATTACAAAATTTTATAGTTTACATTGTACTGCAGGTAAAAATTTTTTACCACAAATCATTATAATTATTAAACACTAATATTTTAAGCATTTTGTTTTTTCATTTCTCTTGTAATAATAATATTTATTTACAACAGTAATAGGTTTGTAATGAAACCTATTTTCTCGAAGCACAGTCTCTGTTATGCACATCACAATGTTATAATCGTCTCAAGAGACTAGGAGGGAATAAAACAAGGAGGCAAGGACGAATACCTTTTATTGAATTTTCATTGTGCATATTTCGGTAAATATAAAAAACATATTATGGCAAAATAAATTTTAACCGAGCGTGCATTCTTTACAAAATAAAACAGCACGGGGCGTTACGGCCCGAAAATATAATAAAAAGGGGATCTACAATATAACAATTTTATACATAATTTATATGACAAAAATAACTGTCTCAACTTTGTCACTTCGATAAATTCTATGAGACGGAAGCTGTTCGTAGACTAGAATGACTAGGACGCCGCGTGCACCGCGCCGCACGCACCGCGCCGCTCGCGCGCACGCTCAAGCGGGCGCGCGCCGCTCCCGACCTGTCAGACCGGCTCAGCGTTCCCGCGCCGTGCAATCTCGACAGCCGTCTACACACTCGCGCGACAAAATAACAACATGCCACTATCGCTATTAAAATAGAAAGTGCAGCATCATTGCAACATTACAATTTTTATTCAAAAATATATATTTCTCATTGCAGAGTGAGCGGCTGCAAAATCACAAACGTCGGGTCGCCGCCGAGACTAACGTTATCTAATAATAATCGTTTCGATTACTGTAATATTCTTATGCTAGCCGTAAATATTTAACGTTAGATATATTCTAGACTAAGCGGCAGAGACTAGAATCGAATGGCGTACAACATAATAATAATATATCAGAGGCCGCGCTCGGTGATGCCGGAGTAGAGATAATTTATCAAATTATATCGATGTACCGCGGTTAGTATCCGACGCCCCGCGGGTGCGCGCGTCGAGTATCATATCTTAGCTAGCTAATTTGCACTGTGAACATTGAACTTGAAACACATTTAGGGAATGTGTCTACAATAATTATGAAACGAGGGAAATCACCGACATTACCGGTGCGCGGTAAACGAGAGCCGTGCAAGTCTCAGCTTCCAATGAATAATAACAAGTACCGTCAGTCAAGTACTGCACACGGGCCCACACTCGCTAGTACACGATCATCATTTTGATTGAAAAATTTAACCAACAACACTTTCAATTCGTTTCAAAATCTTAGCTACGATTATATATTTTGTACAAAGATTAACTTTATACAGTACAATAGAAATTCTATATACATACTATATGTCATACATTTCGTATGTATTACAAAAAATACTTTTCTGGTCGTACGTTTCGTTTCCGATATGGAGATAAAATGTTTTTAAATAGGGTAAATATTTCGAATTAGAAACATCAATAATAATGTTTAAATTTAAATGAATTGTGCCAAACAACATTCATCATAGCTCAGTGGAAAACCGAATTAGGTATTGTGCATAGACTATAAAACATTTTTTCCGTCTTGAAGAATACATACAATAAATATGAACATTTCTCCTAATCCCGTGTGCGCCTTACAAAAGTATAGATAAAACTACACCAAGAAATTCTAAAGATACATAATTTAGCCGCCGTCCTAATTCGCGGGGAATAACGGATGCCAACTTTTAAAATATTAACTATAACCGTCTATATTAGTGACAGCATCGACCGCCAACAACAATTATATACACTCATCTCGTATGGGGATAAAATCTCTCACTCCCAGAAAAGGCGTACGTAGAGTAAAGCAACCATAGACTACAAACGCTTCACTTCCGTTTCACAATAATTCGTATTACATCACTTATGAAGCATTAATCAGTAGATTTTAGGTACTCGCATATTCATCTTAGTCAATGACATATTATATTCGCTCTTTCAGACCGACCTCATACATCCAGAATGGGTTTTCTCGTTTCCGGATCTGAATTCACTTTATTAATTCAGAAGTCCGGAATACCGTCCAATAGCAGTATCCCACATACAGTTTTTTCGGATAATATTTTTTTTGGATCGATCGGAAAGAATTACCGACGAGCGTTTTCCTGGATCTATATGATATTTCAGCTATTTCGGATGGGTGAGGACAGCCTTTATCCCCTCTGTTGAGCAGACAGAATGATTTTTTATGCACTGACATTTCGATTATAGTATAGCGCTCTTTCGTCTAGCGATATGACAGTCTATATTTGCTTGCACGTGAAATTTTAATCTACAGAAACAGAATACATTTCAAATTCAACTGAAAAATCGATTCAACAAGGCACCGATAATAATCAATAACAAATCATCTAGCGAAAGGTTCGCAAACTTTAAACGCCAATAATGAATACATAAATTTCATTTTTCCTCTTACAGTATTTAAAACTCTATTTAAAATTATATACAAAATATTGTTAGTAAAACGGCCCGTATTATTATAGTATTTTTATGATTATATTTTTGCCAGCTTTATAAAATTGTGTTTGGCAGTGATAGGAGGGTGAACGCTTTAAGCGAAATTTTGCACAAAAAAATAATATTAATTAGAACTTAAGTGCGAACACGCCCATAGGAAACTCGAATAAGTACTGCTCCCTAAGCCCCTATAACACTATAATAATGCAGGACCGCGGAAAGAAGCACAATTAAACTACAATAAATAAATGAGCATGAGTCTTCGTCAATATATCCATATTTACATTATACATAACGATTTATATACAACCGCATCAAAACCGTCCTAGTCTTTTAGCCGGTTCAATCATCTTCAAGTAAGCTAGCTAAATAAACATTCAACATGTAGAACTCCGCCTCACTGATGTGCCACTGCAGATTTTTCGAGCTGAAAATCATAATTCAAGACATAAATGGAAGAAACGAATAACTAACATTTTACAACCTTCGAGTAAATAAACAATTTCTTCCCAAAAATTTGATCAATTAAAAAATTTAGCGATTTAATTATCTAGCTTGTCTATTAAGCTACACATTAAATCCACATTACTTTAATTTCAAATAATTTTTGCGGTCCTAAAGCGTCCTTTTACGCAAAATTTCGGCAGTTTATCAAATATCAGTTACGCGTTTCTTCCACTTATGTCTTCAATTATTACATAGTTTTCTGTAATTGAGCGCCAAGATAGTATTAACTCGGAGAGTCGACATCGCCGCGACATCATAGTGAGACGTAGCTCTTAAAAAGCCGGCGTTATCGCTGGACAAATAGATTTTGATAAATTAGCCGATTTTGATTATTATATTAGCCAGAGCCGGCTACAGCCACGTTACTAAGTACAGCCGCCCGGCCGCCCGTAGCCAGTCAGTTACAATTTAAAAAGCTAACGTAAAGCGTATTCAACATAGCTCGGGCTACTCCAAAATGCGTCCTATCTAAGAGATCTAATATTTTAAGACTTTTAAGTTCGAGTCGAAAACCGCATACTATACGAGTAGTCTTAAACATACATACAAAGTAATCTTTATTAGCTATAGCTAGAAATTAGTGTTTGTTTTGTTCTGTCATTCCTAACCTAAAAACAATTTATATATGTGATGCAATAATATGCGGTGTTCGCGATACAAGTCATAAATACACCTTATCGTATTAGCGATAAGGTCTTGTTTTACGTCCATATGGATATGTCGGGTCATCGCTAGCTTCTCTATATACGATCTACCGTCGGAGACAGCGCTACACGAGTGTGGTACTGTCGTCCGACTTAGCTTGTTTAGTACACATCCAATAAAGGCCGCGTAGTTGTTCGATACTTGTATACCCAGTTTCGTCTTCGACTTTTTTAAGCTTAAAGCTATCAAACAACTTATCTACATTGAGAAATATATTACGTTAAGGTCTTGCACAATTTCTGCTCGGTACGTACCGCATACGTACATGTACGCACTTGGCGTATACGTGCACCACGCAGGTATGTATTTGACGTTTACAAGCATCGCACAACCGCACGGGCCGAGGTCAACTCGATAACAAAACTTGCAGCGTTGGTGCCGAGCGCCCAGCACTTCCCACTTCGCCTCACACAACCTGCAACATTTAATTAACTTACTTCATATTCTACAAAGATAATAATTTATATGACTTTTATAAACTGGTTACTTTTGTTTGGAAAACTTGCACTCCTTTTTACAAAAGGCGTGTAAATGTAAAAGCATGACATTTTTCCGAGTTGCAGTTGATATGGAGTTGGAGGAGCGTGGAATACCAATTTTATTTTAAACAATGCTTTGAAATTGCCTATTTTCAATAAATAAAACGCTACGCACACTACAATATTTTGATATGACACGATAATCATACACAAAATACTCTTGTTTATGGTTGAAGTCTGTGATTTTTTTTTCATAACATGATCTGGTAACGACACATTTATACCAAACTGAAATCAGTGATTGAATTTTTTTATTTTAGGTTATATCTTTTATAGCACGATAGATTTAAAAATTTATGGTCGAATTCGACCGCAAAGTGATCTCTAGTAATTATTATTGGGTATCAATATTAGCATCACTACTAGAATTAGTCAACAAGACGCACGCACAACTGAGTCGAAGTAACTATAGGATAGTGTTGTCTCACCTATGGCGCAATGGAGAGCGGTCGGAAGCGCCTGGCGCGCGCGGCGTTGTGTGCGGGCGGTCCGGGTGGCGGCGCGGGCGGTGGGGGGGAGCCCGACGACGACGAGCCCGACGTCCCCGCACCGCGCGCTCTACCGCCAGAGTTGCCGCCGCTGCTGAGGATGAACAAATTTGTTGTCACTTATAATAGAAAGTAGAAAACCAAATGAAGTCTTTAACAACGTTTTTATCAATATTTAAAAATCAAACAGGTTAGTCCGCCCTTTTAAGAATTTACGATTCGATAGAAACTCTATACTAGGGGTGCGCGTGAGTCGACCCAACTCGTGTGTCCGCTCTAAATTAGTAAACCATTTAATATTTATTACAAACTGAACCCGCAAGGCTTGCTCGTTTTTTTTTTGTAAAGTGATAAACAAACAAACTGATTAAATTAAAAAGCCAATTGGGAACCTGTGTATTTTTATTTTTACCACTTACCCATTTTAAGCACATATTTTAAAGGTCTACTAACTATAGAAGAAAACAAACGAAATGTTGTAAATAGCAAAAAATTTAAAGACAACCAGTTGACGGAACTACGTCATTTGGTCGGAACTCGGAATATGTCCATGTAGGTCGTGATCGGATGGGCTTGGATAATGGATGGCATAACACGACCAACTTACTCAGATCCGCAATCTGTTCCAACTTCCCACGTTTTACTATAAATACGTGTACTTTGACCATAATGAATTCTCAAATTAAATTTATGTAATCTTTCGATATAATTCCAGAACAAAAATTAACGACAAAACGTAAAAGTAATCGAATAAGATTCAGAGTCAAAAGAACGACGTGACACCGAGTTTTATACAAAACATTCTATACGAGGTTTTATGCCAAGACGCTGTTTCAACCTTAATATCTCCGTTCAAAGTACCTCGGCGGGTGTTGCGCGTGCGGCGTGCGCGTACGTGGCCTCGCGAACCTCAGGTTGAGGTCCCTCGCCGGGTCCGCCGCGTACTTGTCGGCGTTCTGTCTGCGCCTGCGCAGTGCGGGGGTCAGCTCCGCGGCGTCGGGCGCGCGGTCTCCGGCCCACGAGGCGCACTTGGCCAACCGAACTTCCCCCCCTCCGCCACCGCCGAGACGGGCCACCGGGATGCGGGAACCGCTGCCCGATGAGCGCTGCGGGACAGAGGACGGTTAATCCAGGACGACTCACATCAAGAGCAAGGGCACATTGGTGACTTTTGCGCTGTGACTTTCTACCCAGAACAGCCATACGAACTCGTGAAAATAAACAGAATTTTTTGTCACCGTGGCATATAAGTAATATGCACAGTGACAAAAATCAAAAGATCACGGTGGCAAAAGTCGCTAGTCTGCACTTAGTGGATGTTAAGTGACGTAAGCTTTCTATGAAAAATGAATAGAATACAAAATTTTGCCCACTTATATTTTAATGAGAAGAAGTGCCGAAATATTTTACTATATATGTCTGTTTTTGTAAATACTGGATGTCTAAAGCTTTTCACCAAACAAGCAACAAAATTTAACAACAGATACATTAGAACACATCTTTATAGAGACTAAGCATGAACATTGCATTACAAATGTAATAGCTATCAAAACAAACACTTACGTCCCGTAGCGACCCGTCACCGCCGCCACTACCTTCAGATTGCCGCACCGCGGAAGAACTCCTGAAGTTACAAAAAACAAACCATGAAATACCTACAAAATGTGTACGTCACAAACTCACATTGGCACAGAGTCCTTACCTGTCCGGTATGGCGTCGAGGCGGGTCCGCTCTACGGCCGGGCTCTGACTCTTCTCGCCGCTGCGAGTTGACGACCTGCGGTTTTAACAGTTTGTTTTTACAATCTAACATCAAAACAAAGGACGATCGGCATAAACGTACGGAGGCTGGTCCAAGGACCAAAAAGCTCATTTAAAATCACTGCGTGTTTTAAAATGAGCTTTATATATTACAGTTTATTCTGTATGTCATTATAGTCTATGTCTCTCAGTGATAATGAAGCATTCTAATGATGATGTTCATCGGCGTCCTCGTGGTTGTGTAGTTGTATTTTAGTGTAGTGTCGCGTCGTGTCGCTCGGTGTCGTGTACAATACTGACCGTTTATCTCTGTGATGTTCAGTGGCGTCGTAATACACAGAGGCGTCCTCGTGGTTGTGTAGTTGTATGTAAGTGTAGTGTCGCGTCGTGTCGCTCGGTGTCGTATACAATACTGACAGTTTGTCTCTGTGATGTTCAGTGGCGTCGTCATACACAGAGGCGTCCTCGTGGTTGTGTAGTTGTATGTTAGTGTAGTGTCGCGTCGTGTCGCTCGGCGTCGTGTCCAATACCGACCGTTTGTCTCTGTGATGTTCAGTGGCGTCGTAATACACGGAGGCGTCCTCGTGGTTGCGTAGTTGTATGTTAGTGTAGTGTCGCGTCGTGTCGCTCGGTGTTGTGTACAATACTGACCGTTTGTCTCTGTGATGTTCAGTGGCGTCGTAATACACGGAGGCGTCCTCGTGGTTGCGTGGCGCGGCCGGCTCGCCGCTCACCACAGAGTGGATCTTCACGGCCGCTTCAACATTATAACGACAAATTGCTCAAGTTATTTTTACATTTACAACATAAGTACAGGCAGTGACTGTTCGCGGTGCGCGTATAATGTATACAACTAATTGAAACAGAACAAAGCTATAATAATTTATCAATTGTACGAGTATTATGTAAAGAGCACACTGTTACTGTAAAGAATGTACAGCAGCGTCTAATGAGTGATTTCTCTAAACTTTTGTATGGGCTAACACAAGACACTATGTCTTGCATATTTTATCAGGCTTATTTACTTCAACGTTCAATCTTACAATGCCTTAATATATGCCATGTAACCGAGTGTTTAGAGGGCGCTGATACAGATGCCGATTCACTAAGTGCGATTATACTTGTCAAGCTGGCTGTGCATCTTCAACATACAACTATTATTATTATTATTATATAATCTCGGGCATCGAACCCGTACTCACCGGAGTGCATCGGCGAGGCGGTGTCGGGGGGCCGCACGCGTATCTCGAGGCGGCTCGACACCGTGGTCTCGGCGGGTGGCGGCGCGGCGGCCGGCGGTGGGGATTCGCTCGACGATGACCGAGATATACTCTGTGAGATGGAATAGACATTAGGGATTTGCTGTCAGATTTATATGTCTTCGCACCGTTTGCCACACACTTATTTAGCAGCACATAGAGTCGGGGCTACGGTCTACTGGAAAGTTCATTATCATCATCAGATGGTAATTAATGAAAATGGCTGATGTGACTTGATACAATTTATCGATGAATAATTAACATAAAAATAATATCTAATAATAATTAATATCTATGGACGCTTCACATCACGCCAGTCTGGCCCCGTGTTAAGTACCCGAAGGACTTCTGGTACAGGTACCACACAACGGAAATATTATATTTAATACTCTTATACTATACACATATTTAAGTGTATTTATTATATGATATACATATTTAATATACATCCAAGACCCAGAAAAATTGAAAAACTTTTTGCTCCGTCGGCGGGATTTGAACCCTCGACCCCCGGCTTAAGCTACCAACGCGCTTACCAACTGAGCCACAGAGGTCGTCAAAAATGATAACTATGTTCGTACACCGGCCTACGCCAGCCCTGCATATGTGTGCATGTGACATCGAGGTGATGCGTCGATATATTATATATCAAGAAAAGCCAGTCATTAACATTCACTTGGATAAACTAACTGAACCCATGACAAACTTATAGTAAATAGTTTATTATGGAAAGCGGCGACGCTATGGCGTACAATACTCACGGGCAGCGAGCGTGCGCGCGGGCGCGGCGGCGTCTCGGGTCGCAGGCGTGCGGCGACACCGCGCATCACGTCCAGCGAGTACCGCAGCGCACCGCCGCCGCCCTCGTCGAACGACGCCTGCTGCAGCAGCGGCGGCCGCAGCTGACGAACGCGGCAACCTGACAACATCATCATCACTTCACATGCGAAACCAGGTTATTAGGCCGGGCAGCACATTGCGCGGATTTCTAATTTGAAAATTCTGACGCAACTGTCAACTATGCCACACAAAACCACTTCGAATAGTATGCGGGGTCTACAACAAAACATATGAACAGACATTTCGCCAGGGCGTTCAAATTTTTTTATCAGGAATTCGGATAATGTACGGCAAGGCTTAGTAAATGTATTAAGATGAAACCGCACTGATTCGACACGACACGGCGCGACACTTCACATTCATAGATATTCCATTTGTGAAACTTAAAATTCACATTGGTAAAGCAGCAATAGTACGGTTTTACCTATAACACTTAACTCAGAGTAAAATCTTTTTACATGTTATGTTGCTGCAATTGCTAAAATTAAGATATCATAAACATAATTTTACGTCTGATTCAACCACAAAATTGTAATATTAATATTAGAAGTCCTAGTATCTTGCACAAAACATTGAATATAACAGGGTACACATACAAATACACGGATGGGGCTTTAACATCATGCTCATACATCGATGCGTATTTATCTTCTAGTCTTACGCAAAAATAGGGCATTGTTCTTATAAAAATATATAGCTATAATTATCTCTTCTAAACCAGGCCCAACGTAATAATTTTAACTAATGTACAGAAGGAGGGGTTAAATATAATTTTCTTTACACTTGTCTTTTTACATAGCTTATGTAACAAAATACTACACACAATATTATAGAGGGGGTGTGGTAAAAATCCTAATGGGTTGGACAACTGAACTGAACATCTATAACTGAATATCTAGATAATAGATATACGTGTACATCAGATTGGAACGTAATCGAGACATAACTGTGACTACCCCCTTATTATTTTGATGAACGTAATCTTCGTTGCCTATTTCACAATTCTGACGTTTAAAGTTAAAAAAAATGTAAATGTCAATAATTAGACGTTAGATTTTTTAAAAGTTTAAACGTCAAATTTATGGCCATAAGCAACGGAGTTCATATTCTATAAAGTGACAAGTGATAAGGGGCAGGTGGAGTGGTATGTGAGAGGGGGGTTATTAGCCAGGTTACTGTAAGGCTTGTCCTACTCACATGCCGATACTGTATGTTACGTACGGCAGGTGTCTGTGTGGGAGTGGTGACGAGGCCGCCCCTTCTCTACCTGCGGCTCTGCGTATACATCAGTATATTTAAATATAAAGTAATCTTTATTTAATAATTATATCGTGCTCCGATGATAGCAGTTAAGCTTCAGAGCTTTATTAGGGCCAAAAGACAGATTTTTTCAGCTACATTTAGTTGTATGTCAGGTTTGTAAGTTTATTTTAAGATTTCTGCCAAATTATCTAGCTAAATGTCCCGCCGTTTTAATAACCAGTTTCGTTATCCGTGCATTCTTCTTTTTAATTTAAATCCTAAGAGCAAGGCCATACTAAAGCAACAAGGGAGGACGCGACACTTTACTTCTTATGAAAGTAAATTGTTACGTTTTGTCATGTTGCTTTAGTGCTGTCTCATCTTAATCTAGTCGACATTTGATTGGCTGTTTATAGATTATACAGACTACAGATATTCCTAATTATAAAATTTCCTCTTCCCTATTCAATGATTTTCGTCGGTAATGCATGCTATTAAAAAAGCGTCTTACCGATAGCAGGCAAGGTCCAACAACGCGGCAGCGCGGGTTGTAGCTTGGGGAAAGCGTCAATTCCGGCGTTGTGCAAGCAACATTTGCGGGCGCGCGCCGGCGATGATTTCTCCGACTTTGGCTTCTCCGTCTGTTTGAGACAATAAGCTTTAATAAGTAGTAAATTGTAAGGCGTTCATTGCGCCGATTTGGGAAATTAGGATCTTAAAATATTCATAAAAGTTTGGTAAGGTTTATCTTAGGTGTGAAGTGATATAAAGTACACTGGGTCATATAATCGACAATATAATAAGTATAACAAAACTAAGTGATGATATTTTATGGTGTGTCCTTTATAAAAGTAAAGTTAACTGTGAAATTAGCAGCGCTAAAAACAAAAATATTTTTAAGATGTTTGAGCCAGTGTCGCAGCGACATAAGTTTGCTTATACAAGTGTCATATTCTTTTCAATAGTAATTACACTTTTTTACATCGTATTTGTCTGAACTACATAATCATACAGACGCCTACCTCAATCTGCTGCGGCTCGGTGCGCTGCGGCTCCTGCGAGTCGACAGTCTGCTGCGAGGGCTGCGTCTGCTGCGAGTGCGGCGCGGGCAGCTGCGTGCGCGGCGCGTGCGAACACGACGAAAGTGCGGACGCGCGCGCGCGGTGCTCCGGGGATTGCACGTGTTTTGACTGTGGAAAGTATATCACTATTTTATTACGTGTATTAAGGAATTAGTATTGGTGAGTAATATTAACGCCGCAAAAGAGAGTTAGAGAAGATTTGCAGACGGCTTTGCCCGCGTGGTAATAAAATCCCACGAGAGGAAAAAAAGTATCAATATATCTAACTACTCAATCTGTATTTCTAATTTATGGTTTAAGACATTATTTTTTATAAGAACTTACAAACACTCACTTGCATCAAAAAAAAAAACAACAAACAATCATAATATTAAACTCTAAGCCTACTGCATGTACGGCAAATTTCATCAAATTCATTCAGATTCGGCGCGTTTCAAATGTTAGCCCGACATTAAACCAAACAAGCTTTCACATTTACTAAATCATTAATGTTGTTAAATGCAGAAACAAAATGAAATAAAATGTGTTTATTATGGATGACACAGTCCATAAAACTTTTAGGGTCAAACAGTTTCTATCTATATAAATAGTTCCGCAATATTATTGCATATTACATACCTGTAGTTGCTCCTGCTTCCACTCGTTGTCTGTGGTCTCCTCAGAATCATCAAACTGAGACTTCCACAAAGACACCAATGTCAACGCTCCGCCTTTTGTCACCTGGGAACGTAAATAGTCAATAACATATTTTTCAGCAATTAAAATTTTAAAAGGCCATGAAAATTTAACATTCGCTAAGAAATTTGAACACGTCACATCTCCTCTCTCTTCATCCTACTCCTCAGAGCTTTAGCAAAAACTTTAGTCGTTGTCTTTTCGCTGAGTCAACATCTCTTCTGATGCTAAAACTATTGTAAGGTTTAAGGAGAGACCACACTAAACGACACGACATTACGAGACACTTCACTTCCGTAGAACTAAACGTTTGAAAAGTCAGTTGCATTGGACATTAAGTAAAGTGTGTTGCCTCCTCACCTGCAAATCCCATTAATCCATACCTGTTGCAACGCGGAAACATTTTCGTCGTCCATGACCGCGAACTGTGTGAAACTCTGGTCCGCACGGTTGCGGCCCGTACGCCGAGTTCCTACAATACACAGTAATGATTAATATTATATTTAACTAGTTACGTTAAATTTCAAGCTACGAATAATTTAGAATATAATTTTTTTTCAATTCAGCAAAAGCTATTTAGCTTATGTTACTCTCCATCCTTTCAACCCAAGTCTATGCCAATAATAAAGTCGATGGGTTGCTTCATTAGGGCGTTTCCCATACCTCTCTTGAAGTGCGTATCCGAGTGTACACTGTCAACGTCAGCAACTATACGTGGGCTGTTCGGGTCTCCTGAAACAAAGTACGATCTTAAGGTTTGTTTATATGTAGGTGGAACTAAGCTCAGTCTTTTCTTTTAAAAGAATGTTTTGCCTTAGTATAATATTTAATTATCTTTCGGTCTTCTTAAGTGGTTTGAAACTATCTTATAACGACCATCACGTAGTTGCAATCAGAGGCATTTTGTATTGTATAACTTTAATGAAGACTAGATGACGCCCGCAACTCAGTTACGTGAAAATTAGTTTGTCGCACGGGAACGATACATTTTTTTGGGATAATAATATCCTACCTACTTTTCTGTCGGGTCAGAGGTTTAGGCGTGTGGAGGTAACAAAGAGGCAGATAAACTCTCGCATTTATAATATTAGTATGGAAGTAAGTATTTTGTCTTATAAATAAGTTTTCGTTCTCGTACCTGTGATAGAGGGCGTGGCGGGTGCGAGTTCTTGCACGCAAGTAGGCGGCGCCGTCACCACGCGCAGCCGAAGCAGCGTCGGTCC
>JAOTAV010001657.1:0-33822 GCA_026546445.1 Cyclargus thomasi | reverse complement strand
ATACTTTTTAGTTTGTTTTGTACTATTTTAGTTTTTTCCTTTGGAAGTCGGTTTAAATTTTTTGTTAAAAAATAATTCGTAACCGGTATGATGACATAACCAATGGTTGCCATTAACAAGTAACAGTACAAACAATATAGGTCAGTACAAGTACAAGCAACTATTGTGATGACCCTATGTAGAGACTTCAGGCAAGTGGCGTAACTATACGATGTTGGGCCAGTGGCTAATTGAAGGGGTCCTGTCAGCAAAATAACAAACACTCTGTATAAACATAATATCTTTGAGCTCACGGACAGTGTGACCCCTGGACCCCTGGTAATAAAGCCAGCCCTGACAACCTGTTGTAAAGCTATTTAGACCCGTAGTCAGCGCCTACAATTTAAGGCGATGATTTCCGAAGTTTTAAGAATTTGAAGTTGTTTTAAATTATAGTTTGCCAATAGTTCTTACTGATTAAAATATGCAGCATTTTCGAGGATTGCAGTCAGCGAATCCACCTATTGATCACGCGACAGGTAATAGTTGACTCAATAAAAAAAAGTCAAAAAAAAAATCATCCCTAATAATATAATTTAAAACCAAAATATAACGAAAAATCTTTCGTTATATTTTGGTTTTAAATTATATACAAATTTTATAGTGTAGTATTGCTCATTCAAAATCACACTGAACCCCCACCTATTTAAGTATTTTATATACCTACTTAAACAGGTGGGTTCAGTGTGAACTATTTTATTTATTATCCCAAAATGTTTTTTTTCTCTCGCTATGCGCCTGCCAAACTCACAGGAAAAGCGCGCTGGAAATCTTCACCTTAAGAGTACGATCAAAAATGTTGGGGTGGTGTTATCATTCATAAAGAGACCTTTATAAAAAAGCATCTCAATTTTTTTATCATGCTCCCAGTATCAAGCGCTGACTATACTACGAGTCTAAGTTTACTGGTCACATGGAACTTATATTATATAGAACTTTTAGTATTATTTATGATTTTAAAAAGTGCTAGCTACATAATGCATACGAGGTGTAGTGACATGTCTTAGGAGATAACATCCGCTGATGCTTCTAATTAATAATAAGGGCTGAAGGGACACTGAACCCTGAGCCCGGCAGATGTCTTGCACGTGCACGCGAGCACGTGTTAGCCCTTTGCTCGACGAAAACCAGTCTTAATTTTTAGCATTAGAGTGCACTTTACAGCGCAACACCTAAATCATCTTTACTTTTTATCATCAGCCCTATAACCTGCTGGTAGCTGTTTTTTTAAAACCAACCTTATTGTGACTAAGTAAAGCGTATTTTACGTTGGAAGCCTGCTGTAGCTAAATCATCAGTTTTTATCATAGTCCTATAGCCTCCAGCTGTATTGTCGGAGCCAAATATAGAGGCAACTCCGGAGATAGACAAACTAGAGTACTACGTATTTCTTTTGTTTTTATTTCGAGCAGATTTATAAAGAAGGAGGTCGCCCTGGGTCGAAATTCGACAATAATTAATTAAAATTTTATTTAAAATTTAAGTTTTACTATTGGGCAATCGTGTAGAGGAGCTATAAAAAACTATAATATTATCAATTCAATGACATACTTAAATTTGGAATAAAATTTTCTTTATCAAGCCATTAAATTTTCATAAAAAATCACAGACATCAACCATAAGCAAAAGAGTATTTTGTATATGATTATTGTGTCATGTCAAGATATTGTAGTGTGCGTAGTGTTTTATTTATTAAAAATATGCAGGATTAAAGCGTATTCTAAAATAATATGAGTATTCTACGCTCCCCCTCTATATCAACTATAACTGGGAGAAGTTTAATGCTTTTACATCTACGCGTCTTTCGTAAAAAGGGGTACAAAGTTTTCCGCTCGCGTGTTAAACTAAAGGTCTGGGAAGTAAATAACTTTCATTTTGCCTGATTAGGTAGTAGTAGTAACAAAGTTGCGTTGTAAATAAGCTCTTGCTATCTATATACTTATCTATACTTAATAAAATTAAGCTAAAGAGTTTGTTTGAACACGCTAATCTCAAGAACTACTGGCCGGAATTGAAAAATTATTTTTGATAATGGTTTTACGCTGACGTCGCAGGCAACAGGCTTCCACGATAAATAGACTAAACAGCACCAAAAAGAATTTTCCGATTCCAGTCAGTAGTTGATATTAGCGCGTACAAACAAACAAACTCTTCAGCTTTATATTATTAGTATAGCTGGACGCTGCTAAGCATTTGTGTGATATTCAATAAAAAATCAGATTTTAAGTTATGAATGCTGTATTATTCTTTAGACCTTAAGGATAATAAGACTGTATTCATAAATCAACATCTTATTCACACAAATGCTTAACAGCGTCCAGATATTGTAAGGATAATCATACATTTTGAAAATACAACACCTATACGAGTATATAGTATATATAGTATTCTAATAAATTTTTGCCTTTAAGGTGATGGTAATGGAAACAAGATCGGTTTTCCGTGATGGATGGATGGAGCGAATGTGACAAATGAGAAATTTGAGTGATTTACGCGTTCTATAGAAAAAACATCATTTACGTAAATAGTATTTTATATTTTTTACATGTACTTAAACATGTAAATCTATTATTACCAGACAGTGATATGTATAAAGAAAACCAACAGTTTTTTATATCATTCAATATTCAATAAATAAATCATCTTTATTGATCGGTACAATATAGTCACAATTATGTTTACACAGCAGACGGTATTTCGTTTACAGCTAGTTTTAAATATTAACAAATAAATGATACTGAGTAGCTAAACTAGGTCGCATGACCTGTTCTTATAGGCACTGAATTATTTAACTCTTTATTAAATAAACTCAGTTCAATATTCCTATATTCTATCTGTTAAGGGGACAAATAAAGCAAAAACTTTAAACATCGTCTTTCTCTCCTCACATTTACAACCGTCATTCATATGCCAGGTGAAACAAAACGACGCGGAATCGCCTCGAAAAGTTTTTTTAGTAACTCGGTAAATATACAAAATTAAAAAAAAACGCTTCTATAGGAACTTGGTAACAGAATTTTGTATCGTGTGTTAAAATGCTGAGTCCGTCGAATTCGGAAATTATTATCAAGTATAAAACGGAATTATGCAATAATCAATTTTGCTTTTATCTTACTAACCTAACCACAAAACATATTACCATAGAGCAATTCCTCTATGGTATTACTAACTTTGTAATTTTAAGGCCTTTGAAGAGTTGGTGGTACACCACTATATCTCTCCCTGTATGTGTAAATATTATACAGGGAGGCGTGTCGTCACTATGAGAATAAAAAAGTCCCTACAAATTTACCAAATTCCCTGCCTTTTACCTATCCATAGATACACAAAGGCCTATAAATGTCGCAAATGGGTCGTTTAACCATCTATATCCCCAATGGTTCGGCATGAAAATTTTCGTAATACAAAAACTCGCTTTTAATTTTCATACACATACGGAATTACCGAATCATAAAGTTTTTTTTTAATAATAAGTTTTGAATTAGTGTCAGACGCAGCATCTGCTGGCCTCGTTTATGAACTGTCAGGCAGTTAAACATTCCGAGAAATTTAACGTGACCGTTTAGTGTCTACGTCTAGATGTTCTTCATCCAAGAATCTGCTTTGGTGATTGCTAATAATAAATAAGATTTGTTTCTAGAGTTCCGCACCCAGAGGGTTAAATCGGGACACTATAAGACTTCGATGTCTGTCCGTCTGTCGGTCTCCAGGCTATATCTTAAGAACGGTAATAGCTAGTGAGCTGAAATTTTTAACAGGACGCTATTATAACAAAAACTAATACCAAAATAAATTAGATAAAAAGAGGGGCTCTCATACAACAAACGTGTTTTTTTGCTCGATATCATAATGGCAGACACTTTAAAATTTTCATAAAATACTAAGTTGTATTTATACTTTACCAATCAGAAATAAAATTGAAACAAAATTAACCATTGAGATAGGCTCTCGCCTCTCATACAAAAAACACAATGTTTACCTTTGTTTGCTCTGATATAATAATAATAATAATAACAACATTTATTCAGCCACAAATACACATTACACCACATTGAAACAGATAGTACAAAAATATTACAACACAAATATGTGTATAAAACTATAAAAAACGAAACAGACAAACATAGTGAGGTAAGTTAGAAATTATTTAGTATGGCGGTGTAACGCGAGTGCTGCCGCATATGGCACGGAACCCATGCGCGAGTCCTACTCGTACTTGGCCGTATTTTTCTGTCTTTATATTGCTTAATTAAGCTATCACCCTGCACGACAGGTGTGACACGCGAACTTTAAGCAAAAAAAAACTCATTAAGTTCAGAAATCAGTAGCGGGTAAAAATAATAAAATCATTGTCGGAATAGGGAATATGCGTATTGCGTATACGTAAATTAAAAAAGTTATA
Source organism: Cyclargus thomasi (assembly GCA_026546445.1). NCBI lineage: Eukaryota > Metazoa > Arthropoda > Insecta > Lepidoptera > Lycaenidae > Cyclargus > Cyclargus thomasi. The sequence goes on along the minus strand of JAOTAV010001657.1, from coordinate 29,381 downwards.
CAGGACGATAAAAAATCTCAGATTTCTATTGAGAAATGTCTAAGATATTAGCGATTTAAGTTTTCTACCCATCTCTATATCTCAAAACGGAACGTAGTATGATCTTTGTACGTAACTTGTAGACTTTGACGTCAAATTTAATGTCGGATCTCTCTTTCTAACTAAGTACTTAAAAGGCTGTTGTAACTTTGATATTTTCAATTTTATAAAAAAAAAACTCATTGGACTACATCGTTTTTCCATAACGATATATTTATTTAAGCAAAGAAATAAAAATCATGTATATTCCCCATCGGGCAAGTGGCTTCAGCCTAATCGAATGTAGTAGTCATTCGAGGATTTGCATTTTTCAGGGGGGCTATTATGACCATTACAAACCTGCATGGTTCCAGGCAATTCAATATACGGCCAACAATTGACTTGTTCTTTTTCGTATTACAATGTCTTATTAGAATAATAACTAAATTAATAATAGTTTGGTTATCTATATACGGATTTTAAATATGTTGGTGACATTAGGGAACGTCAAACCTATTATATTTAGTGTCACGTGACTGCTGACTGGCTGGAACTTGGCTGGGAATAAGAGGTCATAAAAACACCCCTGTTAGCTTTTCAGTGTATCATTCTATTACAAAAATCACAATTGGATAAAATCATTGGAGTCAACTGTTATAGTTCAATTTATATTTGTTTGTCCCTGGCTATATATAGACTTTTAAACTATATAAAGCTGTTCTATTCCTAGTTGTACTTTTTTGAAATTCCTTGTTCTTCCCGCGTGGTTCTTCTTGGTACGGAGTTTGTGCTTTGATCCAAGTTACAAATGTGTTAACAACAAGTTCGGTTTCAATAGGGCAGGCCGATAACCTGATTGATAAGTAAGAACGAAGATAAACCTACGTTTGATAAACATATATAAAGGGCACTCTTATATACGTGATATTTTTGCCACTCTTTTATAACAATTATGTAGATGTCACCGCAGGAATTTGAGATTGCAAAATAACATCCAGAAACATATTTTCTCAGTTTTTGCTGTCTTACAGTATGGAACGTTTTGTGCCCGAATCCAACTCGCACTTGGCTTTTTTTATTCAACCCGTCAATCCTTAGCAAAGCAGTCCTAGTTCCTTACAAAAATATTTAGAGCATAAAATATAGGTTTTCTTACGTCGATGTAACATGTGCTTAGAAATGTGTGATTTTAGCAGCCTTTTTTCTTTTCAAATTTACGTATTTCTTTCTCAAGCTTCGTAATTAGAAAGTAACTTCATTTTTGAGGTATTTAGAAATAATAACATTCATACGAATTTTTCCTGCTTGGAATGCGCTGTAAAGATTTAAGGCGGTCTTAAATTATTCAAACCAGTGCTGGATTACTACTGGAATAATGTAAATAGCCAAATAAATGTAATTTAATGCATTTTCCTTCAGTACCTGTTACGTAACAGTAGAAACACCTTCAACATTAACGTTATGTTATTTTGTTTTTATCAATATTTTGTTCAATTTATAAATTATTAATGAAGGACCATTAATAATATATAAACTGAACAAAAACTTGTGAGACATTATATCTTCATCATCAAACGTTTAATCACCTTTAACACAATTTATTAGGGCTTAAAACTGTATCAATGATTAAGATCAATATAAATGCATTCATATTTTTTAACACTACAAATGCCTTTTAATAATATTGTAATTCATAAATTGAAGGCATAAAATGGATAAAAAAGGCTGAAAATGAATATTACACCGACGTTATCGTAACTTTTGCTGTAGCTAATCGGGAAATTTCATTTACATCCCTAAAATTTATCACATAATTACAGCAAGGAAGGAAGTGGGGACTGGGGACCCGTATTTATTATTTTTAGACTTATTGCTTTATGAAATACTTTATGAAATGGTTTCACTGAAATAATATCCAATTTTTTTAGGGCTCTAATGTAAGTCAGAATGTCAAAGTAGTTTTAAGCAGTGACTCTTTTCGTATGGGCAAATTCTTGACGTTAAGATAAAAAGTCTTACAGAAATGCTACTATCAAACATTTAATTAGGAGTCAAACAAGCAGACAATGGAATCAATCGGCTTAGTATTTAATTGAAAAGAGCTAGGCTTCTTTAAGTCTTGGAAAACCGTCATATAAGTACGCGAATTATACGCGAGCGAAGCTAGTAAAACTATTTAAAGGCGTACGGAAACCAGTTATTAAGGTAACAAAGTGTTGAGCATATTAGGAACAATGTTTAAGTGAGTCTATTATACCTGCACGTAAAACAAGCACCAACTGCCACCAAGTCCGCACTAAATTAGGAACTTAACAGGCACTCGCTTAGCACACTCAATTTCGGTAGGAAAAACGAGAAACTTTTCGAATTCTGGGAAAACCTTAGAGAAACAAAATGTGAGTCTTACAAAGTTGTCGCTAATATACGCTCCGAAGAATTCTTGCTTTTTGAAATTAACGTCCGTAATTAGCCCGTTCATAAAAGCGAAGAAATATGTGGCAGTATAATACAGAGAGTAAAATTCTTTTTGAGATGAACGTAGCGACTAGCGAGGTTTCTTGCAAAATTTAACATTTTTAAGTGGCTACTTGGCTTTAATTTAAGTTATTTAGCGAGATCATTTCGTTTACAGTTAACTTAGTGTTAAAGTTATATTGTAATTTTCAATCGTGTTTTAGAAGGAAGAAAATCTTTTCAGGCTTTATGAACAGGCTCATATTATACACTAGTTGGTGCCCGCAACTTCGTTGCGCAAAAATTTGTATAACACGCAGGAACCGTACATTTTCCCAGGATAAAAAGTATCCTAAATGTTTCCCAGACCTAATAGCTATAACAAAAAAGGATTTATTAAAATCCGTCCAGTTGTTACCGAGATTAGCGCGTACGAACAGAGAAACAGACAACTTTTGTTTGTCGATATGTGTTCTATTACTGTTCATTAGCACCCCCACTTTGATAATTTTGTAAAAGTATGAAATGTGCTTCAAATGTCCAATTTTACTGTTTTAGTATATGTATAGAAATATTTAAAAGTAAGAAATTTCATTTAAAAATTTTGTGACGTCGCGCGGGAACTGCAATAATTTTGTGGATAAAAAAACAATCGCGATTGGCAATGACAAAGAGACATCACGATCTCTGTGGTTTCGTTAGTAAGCGGGTCGGAAGTTTAAGCCGGGGGTCGCGGGTTCGAATCCCGTGACGGAGTAAAAGTTTTTAATGTTCCTGGATCTCGGATGTAATATATGTTTCATTTAACAAAAATCTTTAATATGTGTATAGTATAAAAAGTAGTAAATATATTTTCGTTGTCTGGTACCCGTAACACAAGTCCTTCGGGTACCTAGCATGGAACCAGATTAACGTGGTGTGAAGCGTCCATGGATATAATCATTATTTTTATAACACAAACCTTTGTTGTCAATCTCACTTGCATGGAAAATGACAAATTTTTAGCAGAAGGCTCATTACCGTTACCGCCAAAATTAACTGAAAGCAATTTAGTGAGGTCTTGCCTTAAATATTTTTAGGTGTTCTAGCTCAAATGCAATCTTGATAGTTTTTTGGAACTGCAAAATGTAAATTGTATTTATGTAAAAACCAATTACTTACATTTTTCCTTACCGTATTTAATTACTTATCACTAAATATTATTTGATATTTTGTAATAGATAATAATCACGCTTGTCGGGATGATATTTTGAATAGTATTTTTTAATTTCACGCGTAATTTAACAAAAAGTCTAAAACAAAACAAGATGTCTAAAAGTTTAATAATGAAAGCAACAGTCCCTGGGGACCAAGAAAAGCCAAAGAAATTTATCACAGTAATAAGATAAGGGATTTAATTTCCTCTTCAGAAAGATTTGACAAAAGTTGACATTTTATGAAATTAAAGGTACATTTCTCACTTAGTAGATTGGTGCGGGCCGGTCGCAATGTTTTGAGATCGGTCGCACCCGATAAGTTAAATTTGTTATCACGCTTTTAGTGAGATTTTTAATTCCGTTTAAAGTAACATCAGATAATACTTAGAAACTAAAATAAGCCTGTAACTTACAAATTTTGTGATTTGTTTTTGAATATTTAACGTTAAGGCCGTTTGTCCACCAGCACCGTCAACCGGGAACGAGAATATTGCGGTCAAAAAAAGTTGAACTTTATGACATATACTACAGGTTTCATATTTTTCTACGCCTTGAATAACGGCGACGACATTGACGATAAAACAATGACGCTAAAAATGAAACCTATGGCTTAGATCATAAAGTTGCATTTTATAGGGCCGAAATAATCTCGTTCTCGGTTGACGGTTTTGGTGGACAAACGGCGTAAATACTGATAGATGTTTATCAAAGTTCACAACTTTCTATTGTTTTAGGACGAAAATTGAACGAGCCGCTTCGAAAGTGAGAGCCGTGCCTAAACACAACTCGAGGTTGAGTGTCGCAAAGAAAGAACGGTAGGTTTTCAGTTTCTTTGTATGTTGTATCTATATTTTATTCTGTTTCCACCACTTTTTTACGCATCAGACAAAAAACTTTCGAATAGATTATCTGTTTTTTAAATGTTTAATTCATAACAAGTTTATTATGCAATAAGTTATAGTAACACATCTCCTCTCATACAGGGATTATAGCGAAGTTCTAGAAGAAAAGTTAAAAGACGAGACTTGTCATCGGCAACAGCTAGAAGAACTCAACATCCAGCTTGTTGAACAGATGAAGAGGCAGAAACAGCACCAAATACAGCTGTGGACGAACGCCGCTACCTCCTCAGGTATATATCCACCATGAGCATTTTTCAGTTGATTCGATTCAGGGAAAGAAGCGTTTATTTTTTCTCCTCCTTTTACTACCCCTTGGGTATAATGCACAATACCCAAGGAGAAGTAAAACGAATTACATACCAGGACAGTACTTTCATTTCCCTATAAAGTAAAGTAAGTAAAAGACAAAGCGATTCGCCAACGAATGACTTAGATTCACAAACTAAGACGGGCAGGAATGAGAAGGCTAATAGCATAGACCAATTACTTTATTTAAATTAATTTTTTAAATTATAATTCCTCTACGCTAATACATAATTTATATCCATCATTCAAGGTTCGGAGCAGTCGTTCCAAGCCAGTTCCCATTCGGAGGCCACCAGCAGTTCATCGAACTCGGTCACGATAGACCAACAGACGCTCGAGTACATAAAGCGCACCTTCCGAGATATATGCGAGTTCATCAAGAACAACCAGTGCCATGGGTGAGTCCGGACGTTAGCTCAATGGGACATGTCACATCCATACTTTCACACTAACATTATTAATGCCAAAGTGTGTGTGTGTTACCTCTTCAAGCAGATTTTGCTAAAATTTGGCATATTGGAGACACTTTGAGCCGGAGAAAGCACGAAGGACACTTTTGTCCCCGAAAAAATTTCCCACACGATAAACTAGTTTTGGCGCTACGGAGTTGTGGACATCATCCAGTCGCCAATCATAATCGAAACAGCGTAGTTATATTAGTGGCAATGTTGGTAGTCAAGAGAATATTGACACGTATGGTTCATTAACCCACTGTCAAAAAATTTGTTATCTCCGTACAAAACGCGATTGTAAACAAAGTTTTGTGTAATGTGTTGTCACTTAGTTGTTGACAATCGCGGTTTGTATAGAAACTTGACAGAGGGTTAATAAACCATACCGACAATCTTAAGCAAAAAGACAATAATCGATGATCCAAGCGACACGACAGGTAACATGATCTAGGTTAGAGATTTTTTCACAATACATTAAATATTAATAAAACTTACTTGCTTCCACTATATTTACTGTTATTTATAATATATAATAATTTTATAAACAATACACGACCGGTTTCGAACCGGTTCTCGAACTTGTTATTTGACATAATTTTATAAACAATACAGTTTATAAAATTAAGTCAAGTAACAAGTGAGTTTTATTAATATTGAACATGAATTTCCACCAAGAACCAACAATACAATCGATTACGTATACAAAACATTGAGGCTACATCTATAAGGGTAGAAAATGAAACCTATAGCCTACGTGGGTACTGAACTAAGTTCGATTCTATACAGGCAATGCCTCGATGCGAAACTAGAAACAAAGCAAGAAGCTGTCGAGAACGAAAGAGTGAATTTAGACAAGATCGTGATGTCGCCGAAACGAGCACAAAGCCAAGTCGAGGTCGCCGGGAAATTAAAGACGAGGAAGACAACGAAATCGGCTCATTTGCTCGGCGGCCGTCTTAACACATTGAAGGAGGAATTGGTGAGGAGAAACGTCGTGTAGATCGCTATCACAATAGACATAACTTTAGACAGACTGACCTATCGGAGTGGGTATGGACAAAAATGGGCGAGGGTAGCTTCGGCTTTGGAAGGCCGTAAGCTTGCTTCGAACTGCACTGTAACGCAGACTCGCCTGTTTCTTTTTAGCATATTTAGGGGGCAAGCAAGCAGACGGGTTACCTGATGGAACGCAACTGCCGTCGTCCATGGACACTCGTGACATCCGAAGAATCGCAAGTGCGTTCCGGCCTTTTTTATTTTAATAAGGAATAGGAAAAGGGATAGGGGATTAGGAAAGTTGGGCCACCGATAAATTCAATTACTGAACGAAACACAGCACAACGCCGTTTCAGGCCAGTTTTCTGTGAGGCCGGTCGAGCCGGCCCATTCGTGCCGAAGCATGGCTCTTCCATTTGCGATCGGAAAATGTCTCCTTGCACTCCACCACCCGGGTTTGTACTTGTGGTTTTACCATAAGTTTGAGGCAATAGTATTTGTTTTTACCCGATAGCGACTACGTAAACGGTAAATTTTTAGTATAGCAAAATTTTACAGCGCTTCCAGCGGTCACTTGCGGAACTAAAATTGTCATTTAAATTTTATTATTGCTAAACTCATGGTAGAGCTACTGTAATTCAACCATAAGTTTGAAGAATCAGGGACGCTCTATAAAATGTGACGTAAAAACGGGCTATTAATTACAAAAATACTTAGGGCCTGTTTCATGACTCATTGATAAGTGTCGGATAGTCTATCTATATATTTTTTTTGACGAATGTTGTATGCAGAGTTTGTCAAAAAGTTGTGAATAGCCTATCAGAAACTTTATCATAAAGCGATGAAACAGGCCCTGGTTTGTTTTGTGCCACAAAACTTGTAAATTCCTATGGATGGAGTTGGGCGATCGCCTGGGGCGCTGGGTACAAAAGGGCGCCATGAAAACTTCATAATTAAGGGCGTTGCCCTAGTACCTATCTTGCAAAAGGTATTCTCAGAAAAAAAGAACTGTGAAATGCGCCCAACCTAGCTGTCATAGCCGGGGAAAAATTATTTTAACCGACTTTCAAGAAACGAGGTGGTTTCTTAACTCGACCGAAACATTTACGTAAATGTTTTTTTAAATATTTACTTAATCATTTCAGAGACCACAAATGTTAGAGCGAAACATTGGGGACGTGAAAGATTCCTGCAAAATAGAAGATATTGAGCAGAGTGACTCGAAGAAGGTAACGAAAAATATTCTTTCTATATTACTATTAATCTTGCTAAAACACGTTCCGGTAATGAAATTTCTATCTGATGCCTGACACTTACAAGTTTGAATGGGGGTTGTTTTAAAAAACCGGCCCAGCGTCGAACTTGCACACGAAGGGTTCCGTACCAGTACAGAGCAAAACTGAAAACAGTATTTTTGAAAGATTTAAATTTATTAAAAAAAATTAAATTTATAAAAGTCATAAAATTAAAATGAGGCGATGGGATTCGAACCCAAGCCCCGTTTTTACCCTTTGGGTACGGAACTCTAAAAATATATATTTATAGCATTAGTCTTTACAGGACTCAGGGGACAGCACTCCCTTACTGTCTTTGGGTAGCTTGAGCGACTCATCAGATACTCTGGTGTGTTCTCCCGCACCTAATCCTAGGCTGGCACTTTTTTCCTCCTCCGATGAAGATTGATTTGTGAAAATGAATTATCAAAATAAAGTTTTTTGTGTTTTTTAATTCGTATTTATTAAATATTGCTAACCAACATAAAAAACCGCCCAACCGCAAGTTAAAATCGCTCACAAAGAGATTCGTGTCAGTGGAAAGCAAAAAATTGAGAAAACGTGATTTTGAAAGTAAAATAGCAAAAAAAGGTAGCAAAACGTCAAGCAATATTGCGATATAGACGACCGGCAGCGACATCTACTATCAAAATAAAGAAAATGGCAATAAATATGTATTTTTGTATGAGAGCCCCCTTATTTATTTTCTTATTTCTAGTATATTTTAAACTAAGTTACTTTCTAGGAAATAATCAGTAATAATAGGTTGTTTCAGTGAGTCTTATTTATTCCTATAACAACTAATCTATTTCTCAAAATAAAACATTATTTTACTTCTGCACTCTGCTGCTGAAGTTTGGCAATCATTAACTTTTCTTTTTCCTCTCTTTTGGCCAATTTTTCTTGCTTCTTTTGCTCTTTTTCCCTCTTAGCCAGCATCTCTTGGAATCTCTCATCTCTGGGATCAAGAGTAAAGCCAAAGTGTCTCCTAACTTCCTCAACTAAGCGCTCTTTCTTTGCCTGAAAAGAAAATAATATCAGCATTATTATAAAGTTCATTCACTTTAGGTAATATCTTATTTAATGAAATGAGATTAATACAGAAAACAAATCATAGGCAGATGGCATGACAACATGGTTTAGATGAGTTATGTTAATCCCAGCAGTCAGATTCCAACTAACATTGGATGCTTTCTTTGGGCAGAAATACTACAGATGTAGAAAATATAGAGAAAAAAAATTTATGACTATTAAAAGTTTTATACTCGCAACCAACTTTAAATAGTTATAATTTTTTTTATATCTATGGACGCTTCACACCACATCAGTCTGGCTCAGTGGTAAGTACTTGACTTGTATAATGGGTATCAGACAACAGAAGTATATATTAAATACTTTTATACTATACACATATACATTTTTTATATATGTGTATAGTATACACAATTTTATTATATGATACACATATTTCATTCACATCCACAACCCAGTAACTTTGAAAAACTTTTGTTCCGTAGCCAGAATTAGAAACCCACAACCCCCGAAGTGAGCTACCAAGGTGCTCAACCACTGCGCCACAGAAGTTGTCAATATGCTAGTGACTTGGTCCTCTATGGTCTTTTTCTACATCTATAGTATGTTTGCTCAAAGAAGGCATTTATTGAGTATTCATTTTACATGATCCAATCAAATAACACAGGTCTATTAACACCTATGGATCAAATTATTCTTTGGTACCTTAGCAGCTTTAACTTCAGCTTCCTTTTTAGTTATTCTCTGCTGTAAATCTCTCTTCCAGGCATCTAATTTGGCGAACTTTTCAGAAACTTCTTGGTCTCGCTGAAGTCTTCTCAATTTTTCTTCTTGTCTCTTCTGTGCTGCACTTTCCATCACCTCTTTTATAGTATAAGGAAATGCAACTGTTTCATATTCAATTCTTTCTTGTATTTCTTGTTTGGTTGGCCAGCACAAACCTTTAAATGATTTGTTATAGAAATTACTCGGAAATTACTACAAATTAAATTAATTATATTTTTTTACACTATTAAACATTTTTGTAATAAAATCTGAAGTCAATGTTCAGTACATTGCTTTTACTAAATTTTACCAACTATTCGGAAAAGGAGCCAGTTAATTTAAAATATTTACTTACTAGGATTGACACCACTTGCAATCCCATATTTCCCATACATTTTCCTGTGGAATTTTACTGTTAAGTGCGCTAAGCAGCGCGGTTCCTCGTAAGGTCGTTTGTCATTCATCAAGTTAAAATGGGCTTTAGACAAACCCGACTTATTCCGTTTCTTCTGTATTTCAGCCTCCTTAGCTTGGGCATCCTCTGTATCTTCAATAACGAAGGCTGGTTCCTGTTGCTCGACTTCTGGCACTGTCGTTGAGAAACGACACACACTGCTTAGTAAATTACTTCTAAGAAAATTATTTCTTACACATATGTTCATAGTGCAAATACGTAATCCTTCGTATTTTATTTAAAAAAATTAATATTAGTTAAATTACTGATTTGATTATTAGATTCTTCTTTTTGATACTGGTTTATTTTGTCACGAAATTTTAGGTTACCTTAAAAGTTAAACTTCAATGTCAAAACTCAAATGTCAACACAAATATTTTATTTTATTTATTTATATGGCGCTTCGGCTATAACCATGGTCAGTGTTAAGTAAAGGCTGGAAACCAATTTTCTTGTTCGAATAATTTTTAGTAACGTTACATAAATTTCGTCAAGTCTAAAGTCTAGTCAGAGTAAAGAAAAAACGTCAATACAATCAGAGTCAAGTCAGTCGATTTAGTTAAGCGATAGAAGCTTTACAAAAATTTCGGACGGAGTTTTGGAGGAGAACACAAAATAGCAAAATTTTTTCAAATTTAAAAATGATAATATAAGTTTTGGTTCTGTAACTATAAATCGTGTTTTATTTAAAAGCTGTTTGAATTGTACTACATTATAATCTCAAAGAGACGAATGTTAAATATTCGATATTCTACCATTATCACACATATGACATAAAACACTGAAATAACACAAATTTAACGAAAAATACAAAACACACAACGTCGCTGTCTGAAATCCCCGCCAAAAACCAACACAAATGTTGATTATTTAATTTTGCGGGCCAAAGGTAATTTACTCCTGAACTTTATAGCTTGGTGCTTCTTGAATCCTAACGAAGCGCACCGCCTGGGCACCAGGGCCCCAAGTTCAGCGCTCAGCGCAAAATTTGGATATAGCACACCATTGACGGTTTGGATGCACTTAGCTATAAATTTAAATATCAAAAATCGGGATAGCATTATGTTTTAAAACCAAATATTTTCCTGCTTGCTCTTTAAAGAGCAGCCATTTTTGATAAAATCTGTTAACTGAATATGTTTTACCTTAAAACAATCATAAGATAAAAAAAAAACTACACGACACATTTTCGTGTGTCATCTTTTATATTTCTTCTTTTTTTTTGATTTCGTCATCTGTCAATCGGCGATAATTTTTCGTGTTTGTCCCAATTTTACTCAACAAAATCTCAAATATGGATGAATTCGCCGATAATTTTGTTCAACCAGAAGTAGACCCTGCAGCAGAATTTTTGGCTCGTGAACAAAATCAGCTAGCTGGTCTTGAAGATGATCTGGAAACTAGCGCTCCGCCCCCTGTCGCTACCTCAATATCGCCAAGCGGACTTGACGATTTCGTTGGTAATATTTAATATTATACTATTATGATAATGATATATTGTTATGATTCATAAATACTACGACTTTAATTTATATTGATTTTTTAGATAATACTCATATAGTCTAAAAGTACTGCATTTTAGTCAAGTTAATGCTCCTACCTATTGCTTTTTAGCAACTATACATTTGGTGTTTTTATATATAATTGTTACTTTGTTTTTTAGTAATAGTTTAAATTTGATTTGCATATTTTATTTTATTGCTTTTTCTTTTTTTGTGCATTAAGAAATTCCAAGCTCAGCCGATTTTGACGCCAATGATCTATTAGACGAGCAACCGGCTCCAGCTGCACAGCCCACAACAGTCTTCAAACAGGAAAGGGAAGAGCCAGAAAAAATCAGATTGTGGCGAGAGGAACAGAAGAAGAGACTTCAAGAGAAAGGTGATTTAAATTAATGATGCTTTTAAACTATTGTTAACTAATCAACCAATCAATGGCTCTATGAAAAAACATATAACTTTTAGCATGGCTACCAAAGTATCCATTTCTTTCAATAGGATAGACAAAGTGGCAGAAATTTGCCAGTTTATCTAATTTTTTTTTTATTTTTCTGTTCTTTTCTATCTCTATTTTTGGTAATACTTTCTGAGACCTTCCTAAAAAGCACCTAAAATTATTTTATACATGTTCTAATGGCTTAAAATAAATTACTAAGTATAAACATTTGCAGACGAAGAAGAAGAGAGGAAAAAACAGGAAATGCTTAAAGTTGCTAAAAAGGAGTTAGAAGATTGGTACAAAACACATGAGGAACAAATAGCTAAGACTAAGGCAGCTAATAGGTAATTTTTAAAAGTTTAAGAGAAATGCATGATCATCAGTAAAACTTTCTAGAGCTTTAGATTAGTTACAATGTGACTTACTAAAAATCTGCACTGTATACATAGTTTTGCAAACATTGTATTACATTAATGGCTGAATAGAATAGAAATAAAAACATTATTATTGTCAGTATGAAGTTCTGTGTCTTACACAGTATACAATTATTTTATTTGTAAAAAAATCACATCAATATTATTATGTACTTAATAACATTGACATATTATAATGCAATTTACTATTATTCTGTAGTTCATTGACAATAGTGAGCTATTATAATTACTAATACTTATCCTTTTTTTCTGATGCTGGCAGGGAATCTGCTAAGTAAGTACTTTAGTAAATATTGAGGAATACTAACCCTTTTTGTTTTGATGTTGGTAAAGGGAATAAGCATTGTTTAGTTGAAGGAACCACAATAAGGATTTTTTTCATTTATATTACTAACTTGAGGTGGAAGTTTCATTGTTTTTGTTGAACTTACACTTACACTTTTACTATACATATTTTCCATATAATTTTACAGATATAGTTCTAGAAGTTCTTAACGAAAGTGTGACTACTTGAATTTTGATATCTTTCTTAATTTTTCCCAACTATTCACTGAAAATTACTAAATTGTATGTCATTATTATATTAATGAAAAAAGCAAAAAAGTAAATATTAACTTTTTAATTTTTTGATGTAATTTATGCACAGGAACGCAGAGAAGGCTCTAGCTAGAGGTTCTGAGGGTGCTTGGGAGGAGGGTAAAGAGTGGGCTCTTGTGTCGGAACTGTGTGAGTTCGGCGGAAAGAGGGCGAGAGACGTCGCGCGCCTGCGCTCCATAGTATTGCAGCTGAAGCAGCAAGGAGTGCGTCCCAAGTATCCTCCTCGTGCTAAAGTGTAAGTGGTGAGGTACTTAAGTTCCCATTGAACATCCGGAACGCTTGGAGACACAGGTCTATGTCAGTCAGAGTTAATCTTTTTTAAGTATCAACCACCAAAACCTGCGGGCTGATTAAACCTTTGGCCAAACCTGCACGTCTGCAATGCGGGATTTAAAGTGCACACCTGCACAATTACTGTGCAAACCACTTCATATTTTGCTAGAACACAAAATTCCCCTCTTGGGCTCCCCTACCATTAGTAGGGGAAATTTATTCACAAGAGGGGAATTTTATCGTTTGTGCAAAGCATAACAATTATTGGTCATAATTTAAATTGTTACTTTATTCTGAATTAATGTTTGGTATTTTTTTCATTCAAAGTCCAGTGTTACAATTTTTTTTTCTTTTGCAGGTCAGCTTAAGCCGAGTATTAAAGTTAAAACATACATAATATAATAGGGTTAACAATATGTTACTTTTGGCTGCTGCGAGTGCCAAATTCCATGTGTTTTTTTTTTGCTAAAAATAATCTCAGTTTCGTCCTGCACATTCTGATAAAACCATTTATGTAATATATCATGTTGTGGTATCAATAATTTTGTATTTTTTTTTTATTTTCAATCCAATAACATGTTTTTTGTTGTTTCCCACAACCTGACCAAAATCACATATGGAACTTGGCACTCGCAACTTTTTATAATATTTTGAATTATACATCAGTTAATGAAAGAATGTTATATATTAGTAACATCTGTTTAATATAATTTTTTTTATTTATATACCTATAAAATAAAACTTGCGTTTAAATATTATAATAGGTTTCATAATTTTGGATATTATGTTGAAAATTTTGGTGTTAATATCTAAACTCGAAGTTCAAAAATGTATGATCACAATAGTATATAATATATGCCTGTCATATTATCTGACCTAACATTTATTATAGAACAGAGTCCACTCTAGTATTGTAATAGTTTTAATGATTATATTAGGGCCAAGTAAAATCAGCAATACATTGTCAAATGCCTGTAATTAGTAGATAAATATTTTGTTTGTATTAGTTGTAACTGCAAAAAAGTTAAATACTGTTATAAAACTTTAGCCTGTCTTATATAATTAGCTTTAATTAAATTAAACATATTTGAAATGCATATACATACTTTAATAAAGATCATTCCAAAATAAATTGATACTTTTATTGGGTTATTATGAATTGTCTTCAAAATAGGACGAGGGTAAGGAAAATAATAAATTAAGTAAATATCATGTTTTTATATCTTTGGCAATATCTATATGCTTTTTTTTGTAAATTTTATCAACAAGTTGTAATAATAGATACATTAAACTAATCACCAAGAGGAAAGGCCAGACTCCGCAAGTAAGATAGCTACGTAACTGCTGTCCCAGAGGTTTATTTTTGTTCAACAAAATCTTGTTGTACACAATCTCTGTTCTACGACTGACATCCATCCAGTTGTACATGTTCCTTATCATTATATTGCATTTATAAGGACAAAGAAAATTCCCCTTATTTAAATTACTTATGGCAAGTTCTAGACCTTCAATAATACTGTTCACATTCGGTTCTGTCAGGTATATCATGTTCTCAGGTAGCACCTCAGGTATGCCACCTACTCTAGTAGATACAACCTTCAAACCGCAGGCGGCGGCCTCAACTATGGCCATACAATATGCTTCTGTGAGCGAGGTATTCAGAAATATATCTCCTTTTACCAGAACATCTCTCACTTCTGAGTGTTTCAAACTTCCGAGTAGTGTGACACAGTCTTGGAAGCCCATTCTCTCTCTTACTTCTTGCAACAGCCACATCTTGGGTCCATCACCTCCAACAATGAATCTGATGTTAGGATTCTGTGAACACATCTCGGTGATCACAGCAGCCATTAAATCCACTCCTTTTCTGTAAACAAGTCTCGAAACAATGACCACAGTGATAACATTTTTATCTCTTTTACCAGGGTCAGGAGTAAATGTATAAGCATCCACTGCATTAGGTATGACTGACACCTTGTGCGCTTTAACCTTGGCTCGCAACACAGTGTTTTCTTTCCCAGTGTGAGACACACAGATACAATGATCACACTCACACAAACACATTTGTAAATACTTATTGGTGAGTACTGCAGACATATCAGCAAATCCAAACAGACTATGATCTGTAAACACTGTTTTAAGCCCCATAAGCTTCCCAATGATGGACACTTCATGGGCCAGTACACTGAACGCTGAATGACCGTGTACAATCTGAATAGACTCTCTAATTAAAATGTACCTGACTAATGCTATATTACAAATCATAGTAGGCAAGGCACACTGTGAGTAGAAAACTCGAATAGGTAAGTAGTAAACCTTGAGCCCTCCAGTTAAATACCTCACCCCTACGCGGTCCCCATAGCAGTGTGTAATTACAACCACTTTGTGACCATTTTTTATCAGACATTGCGACAAGTTGTATATATGTTCTTCGACACCTCCTGTGTTGGGATAGAAGAAATCGGATGCCATGCAAATAGCATGCTTTCTATTGGTTTTCATTTCTTTAAGAAATTAGGATAACGTTTTATTAACTAAGACATTCAAAACTAAGAATTATTTTTCGAAACAGCCCTTGATTTATGACTTTGAAAGCCATATATTAACTTAATTTATACAATTGATTATTTTATTTATAAAAAAACATTTAAGTATATAAAATAAAAGTTTTAAATAAATTAGTTTCTTCTTCTTCTTTTTGAAAAATATGGCTCCGTAGTAAATCGCCAATGTCAGAGTGTGATGACTCATGACGTATACTCTGATCCAGGGACTGAAGTAAGTCTGCTTTGCCTTCCGAGTAGGTTATGTGAAAAAATAAGGGTACGGTAGTCGGTAACTGGTAAGTTATGAAGATAATGTGCTTTATAACATAACAGGATATATAATTCAAAAGATTATAAAAAAATAATAATTGCGAGTTTTGTCATGCTATCCTCACTACTGAAAATAACAAAAGTGATCAATGATCATGACTATGCTCTAAATAAAAATAAATGTTCAGCATGCACAATATTTGTCAACCGGGGTAAATTATGTTTTGCTTCGGATGCTGCAATAATTATTATCGTGAAATACATTATTTAAAAAAAGTGTGTCAATGTTGTCACTTTATAACATTAGTCATTACAGGGAAATTGGTAATGTAGCCAACATCACAAAAATTCCAACCCCAAATACAAGAAATTTTTGTTCCTAAGCACCCTGTCACAAAAAAACATTTGCATAATCAAAAGCTTTTTTTATTGGGCGAGAAAAGCGAGTTCTCTATATGCCACTCCTAGTAGTACATGTTTGTGGTTAACTTTAAAGAGAAACTTTAAGTAGGTTTTGGCTTCTGCATAGTAATTATATGCAATCTAAATATGCGATCACCAGTAATATAATAAGTCAGTTGCCAATGCCAAACACTTCTTGTGAGTGCGTTTATTCTTCTAGGTATTATAACAAGACTCCTGTAGTTAATACAAAACACTTATTTGTCCTAGAATATTCAAACTCACTCATTTTTTGTTTTGCGTGCGGCCTCCATTAGAATTTAATCTTCTTAGGCTATGTGGACATGACAATGTATAGAGTATACTAGACATGTTGATTGTTGAATACAAGAAATCTGTTTTCCCGCCTTTTACTCGATACTGCCTACTGCCATTATTAATTTTACTTAACACTACTAAGTGCCATTTATAGAAAAAAAGAAGAATAAGAAATAAGAATCATATGTTTTCAATCGGTGTTGTTTACGTTTTAGGTTATGAATATTCTTATAAAAATATAATTGTAAATTCTGGGTTCAAAAGTATATTATACGTTTAGAATAATTAATAAGAGATGGAGGAACTCAGAAAAATAGAACGTAAAAGAAAGCGATTTTCCGTTCGCTTAAAAACTTCTAAAGGGATTATATGCACGGATGCTCCAAGTCCGGTATATTTATGGAGATAATTTGTAATTTTGAAAAAAGAGAAATAATAATAAATATATTTCTCTTACATTTTGTTTACAAATGATTTCAGAATATCATCCTGTGTAACGTTGGTCAAGCAACAGGCTTTAAAAAAGAAACTTTGTTGCAATTAATATCACAGTTGCCAGAAAATGTTGAAGTGTCTAAATTCATTGCTGAAAAGGGTGAATCATATTCGATTGTCGTTTTCAACAATACAGACAGTGCAAAACAGTTTTTTGAAAAGTTTAATGGAAATAGTTGTAATATAGACAACACGGTTCTTTATATGAGCTTTGTTGAAAACGGTAGGTCTACTTTATTTACGTAAATTAAACTTGTTATTAGATTTTAGACATACTATAATATATTTTTAAAATTTTCAGTACCTAAGAATGAAGTTGTATGTTCAGAGGCAAACCCAAAAGGTTTGCATTTATTGGAAAACTTTATCAGTGATGAGGAGGAAATGTTACTTATCAACTTGTATGATTGGGTTGAGGAGGCCAATCTGAAGAATCGTCAAGTAAAACACTATGGATATGAGTTCAGATATGGAAGTAATGATGTGGATTTGAGTGCACCTCTGTCCGAGAAGATTCCACCAGAGTGTGACATTCTGTGGCAAAGAATCCGAGAGATTGGGTTCAATATTGATACTCCAGATCAATTGACTGTAAACAAGTACAGCCCTGGCCAAGGTTACTGGATTTAAAGTAATTTTTATTGTTAAAGTATTTTTTTTTTAATTTTAAATTATTATTGAGAAATTCAACTTTTTGTTTGTTTGTGTCCTTATGTTTCTAATTCAAAAAAGAAAGGAGATCTTAGATATCATATTACAGTTTTATTTTACAGGTATACCATCCCATGTAGACAGGCATAGTCCATTTGGTGACACAATCCTGTCCCTCTCATTAGGGTCACAGGTGGTAATGGACTGGAAACATCATAGTGGAAAATATGTACCAGTAGTCATTCCAGCTAGATCTCTACTGATAATGACAGGTGAAGCTAGGTAACGTTTTTATATATTTTTTTATCATATTTCAGGTTTTGTATTACAATATTATTATTAATATTACTCATGTAACTACAAACTATACTGTTTTCTAGTCAGGCATGTAATCACCCGCATGCGGATCTTCAGTCTTGAAAGTAGCCAGCGTCTTACAATTTCATAGACGACTTCCCCGTTATATGGGCAACAGGCATACTTTTTATAACTCACATGCTGCAAAAGGGCAGTATATTGGAATTTTTGTTTATGTTGTTCATAAATCAGAATTTTCTAAATATCCAGATATGACTGGCGGCATGGTATTCAATCACGGACATGGGACCCTATTATTGAAACAAGGAAACACAATGATGGAAATGTTAAAGTAATAACCAGTGACACAGAGCCAAGGGGAACTAGAATATCCCTAACTTTCCGCAAAACTAGGCAAGGACCATGCAAGTGTGGATACAAGGTTCTTTGTGATAACTCTGGTGTGAAATGTGCTGATGAAATTGATGGTGAATTAGCGTCCAATTTGGAAGAATTACATGTGCATCAGGTACACTTAAAAATTGAAAAAATCTAATTTTAACAATTTTTTAGTCTCTAAAGAATAAAAGTTTCAATTTATTATTACTTTGACAAAAAGTTTTATTATGTTTTGAAAATGTTTTTACAAGAGTTTTCTATTTATTCAGTTAAAAATTAATGTCAATTACGCTCCCTATGAATGTAATTATCATCATTAACCAACTTCCAAAAAAGGAGGAGGTTTCTCAATTCAACCCTATATATGTTCCTTTTTTCTATGTTAATTGTAGGTTTATGAGCAAATAGCTGGGCACTTCAGTTCGACGCGACACAAGCCTTGGCCGAAAGTCGTAGAATTTCTCCAAAGCACCCCCGTTGGCTCCATAGTTTTTGACTTGGGTGCAGGGAACGGAAAGAATGTTTTGAAGAGGACAGACATTGCCCAGGTATTTATGAAACAAACTTTGCATGACGTTAAAATCCATCTCTATATAGTAATATAATTTTGAGTGAGTTTTTACACCCAAACTATTGAACTGATTTTGCTGAAAATTGATATGGAGATACTCACTGGAATAGGAAATAGGTAACTTTTTATTACAGAAAAAAAATTTACTTAAGCGCATCTAATTATATATTATGTAGTAAAAATCGTTAAGTGTAATATAATTTGTATTCAAAATTCTGCTATAAAAAAAAACATAATTTACTTATTAACAGATAGCGTGCGAGCGCAGCGCAGGACTGGTTGCAGAGTGCGGCGCGCAGTGTGCAGGTGTGTGCGCAGGCGCAGTGCGGCTCGACATCCTCACCGCTCCGTTGTGCGACGCGCGCGCCGACCGGGTTATATGTATAGCGGTCATACACCATTTTAGTAGCCACGTATGTAGATAAGTCTTATTCATTAGTGTTTGATGTGAATTTGACATTGTTTTCGATGCATGGCTTGGCAAAAAAGAGTGACGCGGAGTCTGTTGGAGCTTAAATATTTTATTTCTAGCAGCTTTGCATAAATTGTGTCAAAATTGTTTTAAAGCGTGATGCCCTTAAAAAAAAGCGCCCACATATAAATCGCAACACTTTTTGAGAAGTTGTACTTAATAAGAATTATAGAGTACATATAACAAATACAAAGGTGAATGTAGGCTGTGGTCGAAAAATATCGTATGTCGCGACGTTTTGAGTTAATGTGATTTGGGGCTAAAGTGAAAAATGAGGTGCAAAAATATTAAGACTAATCAAATATCTAGCTGTATACGATAAGCATTAGGCCGTCTTATATGATGATTAGTAAAGTACATTTTTACATAACAGGCCAGGCGACTGCAGGCTGTCGCTACAATCGCACGACTGCTGCGGCCCGGTGGACTTGCCTTAATAACAGTGTGGGCGAAGGATCAAAAGAAATCGTCATATTTATGTAAAAGCAAAGAAAGCCAAGATCCTAAGACTCACGCTACGGTCGGCGGACTAAACTTACCCGTGCACGAAAACAGAACACAGTTTCAACATAACGACCTCCTTGTGCCTTGGAAGTTACGGAGGGTAGTTGACAAAAAAGACAATTCAAACGAAAATAAATTAGGCGACCCAGACACGACACTGCTAAGATATTATCATGTCTTCGAAGAAGGTGAATTGGACAAACTCTGTGGCCCCGAGCTTGTGATCGAACAAAGTTTTTTCGAAGAGGGCAACTGGTGCGTCATTTGTAGGAAAGGTTGATGAACCAAAACTAGATGGCGCTACTTCATGTGATTTTGTTTAAATGTATAAAGGATTTAATTATGATTATACATAATAAATTATATATCATTATTTATAAAAAATATCCTTTGTTTTCAAATCCAAAACTACGTGAAAGATACGTATAATATGAAAAACAAGGAAATTTTTTTCAAACATTTTATTTGCTACAGGGAAGTCACCTACAAAACAACTATAAAACTACAAAATGAATTGTACAACATTTGTTATTAAATCGGTACTAATTACACACTAACACAGCTAGGTACAACAATTCTACACCTTTAAAAATATCTGGCCTTAAAGTGAATGGACATTACTGCAAGAGTTAAAAAATGGATTAACTAACGACAAAACCTAACAATTCAATAACCATAACGGGGAACAGTCAAAATAATCATTAGAAGTATAATATAACTCTCCAAAACTAAATTAATAATTCACAACCAAAATCAGATTCATCCTTATGACGACTGTATAATCTCGCCAAGACACAACGAGAACGCCCGAGTGCGAGAGTTTCAATGGGTACACTCGCCCTGTCTCGCATGTCAGCCTCTTGCGAAAGTCTCGCCACGAGAGCTCTCGGCGTGGTCAGACAGCCTCCATAAGAATGTGTCAACTGATGATATGTCAGAACGGGATGTTGTTATATGCATTGCCAAAGAAGGATTACAGTTCAGCACATTATAACGAGGCGCAACGTGGCAGGCTCCAATTTTGATGCATACTTTGAAAGTAAAGACAGTACGAACTACAGAGTGTGATAAAACAGAGTGTGTAAAAAAAAAGTCATAAATTATCATACTTATGTCTCTTGAATTGAATTCATTTTAAAGGTGGTAGCTAATGAGTTTTAAAATCTTCTCTCTGAGCTAATTCATGACATCGGGACAATTCAATGAAACATTGTAGGCAAAAGTAATTTTCACCCTTTCACAAAGAAGTCAATTAAAAGAGACAATTAAATTATTATCACTTCATTTTATAACATCCTGTATATCCATAAAAGGTATTATAATTTAGGACTTCATCAAGGCCAATTGCAATATAGGTATGACGGGTATAGTCGACAAATCGGCTAGAACGGCGTCCACGTTTTGCGGTGTGTTGACTTGAAAAATGTTTTCCTTTCTGAAACTTAGTATTGCGACGGCTAGTAAGGGCAGGATTTCCAGCCTGTCGTAGCCGAGTATAGCGTCCCACAGCAGCAGTAACTGGTCGGGTGGCAAATGGCCGCTAAACGCACGCATCAACCATTTGAACACCACACGGATTCTGAAATAAAAGTTGATTGACAATCTAATGCGAAGAAATATGTAAAGCGGCCTTAATGTTACAGATTAGGACTTGACCCATAGCATAGACAAAAGTGGATAATTAAATTTTGGAATAAGTAGCACCTTTGTACTAATATGTATTTAATAGTTTAAGTCTTCTATTCTAAATGTTTACGTATACATAAACAATTAAATAAATAGGTATAGGTATTAAAATATTAGAGGACTTCGCTGCGTTAAGGGGGCGCACCATGCGCCCTCGCCATACGTCTATACTCAGCGAGTGCGTTGAGTATAGTACTTATTATGGACAAAATAATCAAACTTTATTCGTTACATATTGCAGTTTAGTTAAGCTCTTTGTGTTTTTACCAACCTACTAACTTATGTATTAATTACCTCAGACACTTACGGATTAACGTTAATATTTCGGAAATGTATCCAAAGCAGAGGCTCGTTGGCTTCTAATAGCCTCTCGTACAGAAGGCACAGTGAAACAATACCCTGTCAAAACGAAACAACATTACGACCGGTTTACATAAGGTTTTTGACAAAAGTTTTGCGCGCTTTGAGCGCAAAACGGAAGCAACCATTATTCCAATCCAGTGATATTTAGTACAATTTCACATTTCAGTGCATTTTGGTATCTTTTTAAATTATTCAAGTAGAAATGCTGCGCTGAAATGGACAACTGCTAATTGAATAATGTAAAAAGCTTAGGCGCGATCTTCTTATTGAAAGCTGGCAAAAGTAAGCTGTTACAAGAAATCATTTAGGCCGGCCGCGTCCCGTCGGTGCGCACTGTGCCAATAAGTTTAGTTGTTAAAAAATTTGCTGATAGTTTTTGTATGGTACTTTACAGACATCTGAATTTTCCTGGTCAGAAATTATCTTAAGGTGCGGGCGGGCTTAATCCCAAAAAACCATAACCTGTGTATCATAGCACTGAAGGGAAAACTTACCTGTGGGTGCGTGGATATGTAATGTAGATGGTGCCAGTACCGGACGTAGAAGGCTCGAAAGGTGCTGTACAGTTCCACCGGATCCGAGTACAGGTAGCAGAACGGGGTGGCTAAAGTAGTTACACAAACTATGAAATATTTCTGGAAATTGAAGTTCAAGGGAGGTTGTGTGATGCGCACTACACTTCGATCAAATATTAATAAGATGCACACATCCCTTAAAAACGAAATAAAATAATGACACCAAGGCTATCTGACACAAAACAACTTAAATCAAAATCAAGTGTATAGAAAAATAAAACTTTTAAGTGTATTTAAAAAATTATATTTCAGATTTTTAATTATTATTAGACTTAGGACCTGTTTCACCGCTTCCCGATAATTGCCGTATAGGTTTTCAATAACCAATAAGACATATGTCTTGTTTACACGTATTAAGTAGATAAGTAGGTAACTAAATTTTAACAAAAATTTTAAGCGACCTAATTTTAAGTGTGTGTCCAAACGTATTTAAGTAGTTAAGCTTTTAAGTTTATTCAAGATGAGACGATCAACAACGTACAGAAGTCGTAAATTCTGTTATTAAATTTGTTATTGATGAGGTTTTGGAGGAATAAATTATTGAAAAACTGGCTAAAAGGAGCACGACGATAAAACTGTTCCCGAATACGCCACTACAATTGTGAACTTAACTAAATTGTGCTGACATATCACTGTCCAAATGTGTCAAGTGACAAGCCCCGCTTGCCAACTTATCAGAGAAAACAGACAAATTTCTAATTATCTGGGTGAATAGTAACTAAATTTTAACTTGCAACTTGCTACTAAATTTTGATTTTACACGCAATTAATAACTTATAAATTAGTTACCTACTTATCTACTTAATACGTCTAAACAATCGGTCAAATAAATTTTGCTGAGCCTATCTGACACTTAAAGTAGTGAAACAGGTCCTCAATACTCTAAATCGATTATTATACGTCCCATTTCCCAGATCTATACTCGTATACAACTTGCAAGATTTTCATCTGAGTACTTAAGTCCTAAATTTTTTGATGCGAAACCACGTCTGCTCAATTTGATTTACGACATCATTAATCATTCGACGTTAACTCAAACGTTCAGTTCCACCCAATACTACTCTGGCGATATTCCTCACCGTACATCGTAAACCCGTGAAAGGGTATAACGCCGCTGGGAGGGAATGTCGTGACGTCGCCGTGCCGGCCGCGCACCGGCACCGTGACGGCCGCACCGATGTGGCCCGCCAGCTGATCTAACACCTCGCTGTCGCGGGAGAAGCACAGCATCACCTGTACGAGTCACGAGGTTTGAGTGAGGTCGACCGCGACAGTATTAAAGTAACATTACGATCTTGGCTGCAAGCACTAATTTAAATAATACGCCACTTTATGTTATAAGTTGAAGGTTTCATTTTCCTCCTCGTCAATACAAAGCAGCGGCATCTTAGGCAGCTATTGTAATTTCATTAGACCAATTGCTTATGTCATAGTGGCATTGTGTTTGATTTTTGTTTGCGCGGTCGTCGTTCGTTGAAAGCCATTATGGGAATGTTACCTTTAGACGATGTTTTAACCACCCCGCTAGTATTTCAAATAAGAAAATTTCGGCCTTACCGCGGTCAGACACACTCTGCTCATGTACCTATTGTTTATTTAAAGACACCGCGTGCTTTCATAAATTCCTTATATTATATGTGTGCATTATGGTAGATGAGACTGACGTCCCAATTTGTCTGATAAGAATTATATGTGCGGCCGGTCTTAACGAATATTATTTATGAAAGCTCAGTTAAGGGTAATTCCAGACTCATTTTTTTTAACTCTTTTTGATTGGACCCAGAGCGCTGGTGGAACTGTGCAGGATAATCAATCGCGTGAATATTTACCTGATATAAAAGGTCTTCGAACACAAAATACTGGTCGTCGTTAGAGGCAGTCAGCTGAACGTCTTTAAACACCAATTTGTCGATCATCAAGTCCACTTCTAAAACGCATTTTTTAAGTTGGTTGAAGTAAGTCACATGCTGAAATTGAAACATTTATTACTGTCAGGCCATAACATGCTGCGCGTCGTATGATCGTATCGCTTACCCTTTTGAGCGTCCGTAGCCTAATGGATAAGACCTTTGGTTCGCACTCGAGAGGGTGCAGGTTCGAACCCCGATGGAGGCGTGTACCAACGAGACATTTTCGATCTCAAGTATATAATACGGATGCTCATTGCTGTGGGAGAGCCATGCTTCGGCACGAATGGGCCGGCTCGACCGGAGTGACACCACGGCCTCATAGAAAACTGACGTGAAACGGCGTTGTGCCGTGTTTCTTTCAGTCAGTGAGTTTACCGGTGGCTTAATCCAAATGGTGTTCCCTAATCCCTCTATCCCTATTCTTTCATAAAGGCCGGCAACGCACTTGCGACTCTGCGGATGTCACGAGTGTCCATGGGCGACGGCAGGTGCTTTCCATCAGGCAACCCGTCTGCTCGCTTGTCCCCTAGTTATGATAAAAAAAAACTTCGTTTGGTCGCGCTTTTCATACTACGCCGTTGATCACCTGGGTTTTTAAAGCCCGAAAACTAAATGACATAAAAATGCCATAATTGGACATAGAACTTATTTTTATGTCGATTATTGTTATTTAATTCAATATCAATCAGATTTATTCAACGAATTAATATTTTGAATATTTATGCCTTAAGCTTGCAATACAAAAATACACGTCAAATAAATTTTTAAAGACCGCAAAATTTAAAATAAAAGCTGTATACTTCTGGAATGTCTATAAAAATCCTATATTTTAACCCAAAATTTAAGCTTAGTCCAAAAACATATAAACTATTGCATATCAAATACTTTCAGTGGTAAAACTCACTATATTTTATATATTTTCCACTTGTCACATTATGTAAGTGTAAGTAACAAATATACTGGAAATTACTTTCTTACTATCACCAAAGTAATAATCATCATCATTGTCGTCTAGATATAAAAATATGCATTTTTGAAAATGTGCGATAAAGCTCCTTAAAAATGATATATGGCAGTCAGAACTAACACATAAACATTTTTATCGATTTATATTTAAAATACAATGCAAATCACATGTTAAAATCATTTCGGTCTAAAAACCGAATATATAAGTATGGAGATATCAAATAAAATTTAGTAATGCGGTCGGTAACTGGGGGTCGCTAGAGACCCCAGCGTAAATAAACACATCTATAACATACGCAGATTAGTTGTGATTATGTCGAAATATAATTCCTTGTAGGAAGCTACCAATAGAACAAACCTGCTACGATTAATTGAAATGTACTTTATCACATTTTCTCAAACTCCGGGCTTTTAAAGTCCCCACGTGACCTACCGAGGGTTAAATCGGAATCACATGGAGATGAGATGTCGGAAACGCAATGCCAAAATTTGGCGCTCAGGTGTCGCGTCGAAAACTTCAGGCAGTAACAAAGGCTCTTTCTATGTATTTAATTTTAAGTTGAAGGGCGCTAAAGAAATCTTGCCTTACACTGGCTAGACATCTACCAAGGCAGGACCAACATACCTGAGACGAAGTTTCAGCTCCAAGCACTTGAGTCCACAGCTTAGCTCTCAAGCACTGTGGACTGCCTTTCTTCAGAAACTCCTGTGCAACGGGCGCGTAACCTAACGCTGCAACTCTCTCACCAAGCGCTATTCTCTCCGCCTCCAGAGACGGGAAACCTGGCATAGAACTTGGCATGCCAGGGTTGACGCCCAGAAGAGGTTCTCCGGATGCCCATTCGGTGTAAATTTTCCGCTGGGAAAGAAGCACTTGATAACTCGACTGATTGATAAGTTAGTATGGACCTTTTTTATCGTAAAGGTTCTTTACCTAAGGCTTACTAAAGCCTTTAGAGTTTTTTTTATGAGAATTAGGGAGCAAGCAAGCGACTGCCGTCGCCCATGGACACTTGTACAGCAGAAGCGTTGCATGTGCTTTACCTTCCTTTTGATGCAGAAAAAAAATACCGAAATAAGGATAGGTAAAACAATGTAGAGGGATGTTGGACCTCCGGTAAATTCACTCACCGGACGAAACATAGCGCACATTCACTCTGGTCAAGGCGGCCCATTCGTGCGAAAGCATAGCTTACCCACGGCAGAAAGTCAACAAAAAACTGCAGTATTATAAAGAGCGAACTCTAGTATTATATCTTACACTCTACATCGATTTAACATAACGTGGGAAAATAAATCACTCTTAAGTCTCAGGGTATTCCCTGCGTTAAGAGGACGCGACGCGCGCATGCCCGCTTCACGAGATTCGTAAAAATCTAAATATCTTTCCTTACTATTTGTTCCAACGTCTTCGTCTGTAGAGGTAGATGTGCGAATTCCCATTTTGGTTCATCTCTGTAATTCAAGAAGCAAAATATATAATGCATGAATATCTAATTTAGGTACATATTTAAATATTCTATATTTATTATCTTTGTAAGTTACTTACTCTTTTGTAAAAGGGACATAACCGGACAAAGTTAGTAACACTTCTAGAAAATCTTTTGGGGCGTAAACTGGTCTATATTTCGTTAAATCTGTAAAGGAAAGTAGTAGTTATTAACTACGGCTTTAATTAGATTACTGATGGCAAAAAGCACGACTAAATTAGTTTTCAAAGAATTGTAAAAATATTTAGCTTTGCAAGATTAGTAATTATTTTAATTAACAGTTATTACCTAAATTATAAGTGCTGAGTTCGTTCCATTTCTCCAAAAGCTCCTCTTGCTCGCTCTGACTTCGAATTTTGGCCAGCGATGTCTCCAAATCTGTGCACATGGAATTTAGTGACTTGTGTATTCTCTTCTCCCATTGGGCACCCGCCTTTGTTAATGATGTGATTGGATCTAATTTCTAGAAATAAAATATAGTTGATGTAGGTATGGTATAGAGGGTATCATAAACAAAATGTATGAATGATAGTCTGGCTACTATAAGTTGAGTTGAACCTAAAAAACCTTACAAATTAAAAAATGTTTAGATGGTATCACACAATTGTAGTGGCTAAAAAGATTTTGATTTTTTAACAAGTCATGACACCTAAACACGAGTAGGTATTTAAATGTAAGTTTTTGTAAAAATTAAAATGTTATTCTTATTGAAATTTAAAGTATAAAGTGATGTTTGTTATAAATCAAACAATGTCCTCGATGTTGAGAGCGACTTTAAATAAATAAATAAATTAAAAAAAAACACACTTTGGCTGTGTTCGGTAGCGTTTTTTGACACACTGGCTTTGAACACGGCCAATGTATGTAATTCGAAGTATAATTAATTTGCTAGAATCAAAATCAGACTCTGAATACTCGATAGAGGGACAAAATCGTGTTTCGCATTCATCTTGTTATATGGTATTTTGATGCGACTTTTATAAAAATATAATTTATATAGATAAATAACATGTCGTCTTACATAAAAAAACCAAAAGATCAGACTTATGATCAAGTATCATGGGGCGTGTTCGGTAGCGATTTGACGCATACGCTGTGAAATTCTATATCGCGCAGACCATGCGCAGACTACAATTTTTTGTGACGTTGTCATGACAACGCATGCGTATAGGAGATTTTGCGTGCGCGCACCCATCCAAAAACGCTACCGAACACGGCCGATAGTGCAATTTTTACCGAATACCAAAGACTGCGTTGGAATAATGTTGCTAGTAAAAATAAATGCTAGCTTTAACTTATAGTAGCCAGACTATTGCGCAAGGCATTGAGACAGAAAGAGGCATACCGACCCTTAAATAAAAAAAATAAATTATTCATTTTAAATCTTACGTTATACTTGCTTTGTGTTCGTACCCAGTGAAATACTGTATTCCTTAATTTTATATCTAAACCTTTTTCTTTCATCGCCTGCTGTAAAGTTTGTTTTAAATCTTCTTTGTTAACATTTGGAGATGACACCAGTTTCTGAAAATGGGACACATTTTTAAAGAGTTGGACGCCTCACACCACCTCAGTCTGGTCCCGTGATAAGTACCTAAAGGATTTATGTGAGTTGTGTTACGGGTACCAGACAACGGAAATATACTTAACACTTTTACACTATATACATATTTAAGATTTTTGTTTTATGATACTCATATTTAATACACATCCAAGACCCAGGAATATTAAAAAACGTTTGCTCCGTCGCCTCAGCGGGATCCGAACCCGCGACCCCTCGGCTTAAACTACCAACGCGCTTTCCAACTGAGATTACAATCTAAATTAAAATGGATTAGTCTTCATTAGTTCCAGTCACCTGTATATCACTATAAAAAGATTTATATATTGATAAGTTCTTTATTTCTTCCGCTAGCTTTTTAGCGGTTTGATGAATTGTTTCGTTCTTAATTTCTTCCATGCTACACTTTCACATTTTAATTTGACTATAATTCATAATGTTTGTGTCCTTTTTGTCGAAAGCCAAATCCCGTGCTTTGCGTAGCTATGGAAACTATCAAAATATTATTATTGGATCATTGACATTTGACGGACAAGACATGCTGGCAAAATATTAAATATATTTACTTTTTATTGTAGAAGAAGAAGCTATGTGTCACGTCACTTATAGGCAGTAGTCACTTATAAGTTATAGGCAGTAGGCACAGACTACTTAAGTCCCTGCTAGTTGCTACACAGCGACACTCTTATGTTATTAGTTATTACTTATACTACTTACTAAGTTACTACACAGTTTCACACTCTTATAGGGCTGCCTGTTTAAGGAAAATTACCCAAGCCATGGCGATTATTATATATAAGCCACATAATATATA